>CABFVX010001497.1:0-64192 GCA_902151425.1 Timema shepardi | reverse complement strand
GGGTGGGGGGGGGGGGGGGGGTGGGCGGAGGAAGGGGCGAAAGTCGACATAAAGTATTTTTAATAAATGGTTTTCCTACTCTATTAATGAAGGTGTTATTACACTTTTTCTACATTCTCATAATATCTTCAAGTTTATACTAGTATAGTGGTCATTGCACCTGGCTACAAGCCTAGGGGTCCTGGGTTTGGGTACTTTAGGGATTTTTTTTTCTTAAGGGGAATGGACCCAAAGGTCACCAGGATTTGGTAAATTAGGTTTAAGTTAGGTTAATACTAACCCCAGCTTCACAAGTCTATAATCACTATCATCACCTAATCTCATTGCGTGTACGACATGTAAAATATCTCCTATTGTGTACCCTCGGCAATGTTCTTTACCGCAAGAACCGCCTATAGTCCACACATAAGACGACCCAACCTGGATGTGAACGCCTCTCCCGAACATATGCGCCATACGAGAGGAAAAAGAAACTTACACTATTAGTGTAAATTAGTGTAGCTCGAACAAATGGTAAGCTGCTAAGCATATTTTTGTTTGTGTTAAAATTTATTTAACCACAACTAAAACAATAAAAATAAACAAGTATTCTTGACTTTATTTTATAAATAATAAATTACACTTCCTTGATCTCAAACTAATCAAGGACACTAAATGTTATAATATCTTTCATTTCTATGTATTAATTTCATTTTATCCATAAACAATCTGAAAATCACAAAACTACAGTTATAATATTTACAAAGATATTTAATTATTAAAAGTCAAGTTTCAGAAAATTGGTTATTTTTTTAGGGATAGGTTATTTTAACTAAATTAAAATACATATAAACTAGAACATGATCTTAAAAAGTAAGTATGTATAAAAATAAAGGGTGACCTGGTGTTCTAGGGGTAAGGTGTCAGACTTCTATGCTGGCGGCCGGGGTTCAATCCCAGGTCCCGGTAAAGATTTATCTGATTACCAAACCTTTCCTTCACCTCTGACAAGACATCTTGTGAATGTGGGGAATGCCAGGCCTCCACCGTGGTTCGGATTCCACGTAAAACTGTAGGTCCTCCATTTCATCTCACAATCACCCTACCATTACACATTAGCGTAAGTGCGTATAACCCGAACGGGTAGTAACACGCGGTGCTAATAATAATAATAATAATAATAATAATAATAATAATAATAATATAAAAATAAAAAATACACCTAGTTTGCTAACTATTAATCAATTTAAAAGTGACAAATAAAATAATTAATTAAATTAAAAAGTATAAAATGTTTTCCTTAAAGATCTTTTTAGAGAATGAGTCATAAAACTTTCTTAATTATAGGCCTTTGATACAGACAAGGATGTATGACCTTGGAGAAACTTTTGGTCTTATGAAGAATGGTTCTCTCTCAATACTAATTTTTATATAATTTTACTTCTTCTATAATATAATTTGTCAATCTTTACAATACAGTGAACATATTATTTGGATAATGCCATTAATAATAATAATATTTAGCACCGCGTCTTACTACCCGTTCGGGTTATACGCTTTAAGTACTAATTACGCTAATGGATTAGGATTTGGGAAGGTTGAATTAGAGGAAGTGAACCCACATTTGCGTGGAGGGAGAGTGGAAAGCCATTTAGGAACCCCCCAGTTCAGCCGACCGAGATTGGAACCTCGATCTCCCCGTCCTCGGCGGTTGAGCTCAACACGACAAGCACGTTAGCCAACTACGCCACCGAGGCGGGTGATACTGCTATTAAAATATGTTTGTAAATATGTTCAAGTCGCCTGGAGCGAGTACACAATTTTCCGAATGGGCTGTCATCTCCCCAAATATAATTACATCAGATATAATATACATATTTCAGATTATGTCATCATCCAATCAAAAATAGTTTTAAATTACATCAAATTCACAAAGTTCCCGTTAATTTATTTGAAGTATTTACTTTAAATACAAAGTTTAAATATATTGGTGTTGAGACATTGTACATCTTCTTGCATGGGATTTATTTTAAGATTTATTTTCAAATGAAGGGGGCGAGGGGGGGGGACACATTTTTGTGCTTTACGCCTCACTTCCCGTTAAGTTTCTGAATATTTACTAAAATAGAACAGAGATGAGAGAGGTAACTGCATTTACATTGATAGAGAGGGGAAAACATTTAGGGAAACCCGCCTCCATACACCTGAAAGGGGTTTTGTTCTCGCGATTTCCGTCCATCAGATGGTTCTCTTGCCAGTGCACAAATATTTTGGACCTTCACCCCCACATTCTGGTCTCGGACCGCAAAGGGGACCAAGACTAAATATTTAAAACACAGCACGTAGCACACTTTGGACGTAGCACGTAAGTCAATACATATTTTATAAGCACGATCTTGTACCTAGGGCATAAGCAAAGCCAAAATCGTGAAATAGGACCATAGTAAGGTAGTATGTTATTCTCGGTGAATTATTACCTTTGAGAGAAATATCTGTTCTTTTTTAAAACTCTCCCGATACCCGCGTTTCACTATCTGTTTCAATCACTTCCCGAGACAATGGTAGGGGAAGCCTTTATGTCGAGACACTAGCGCTCCTCAACAAAATATATTAAAATCTATAATAATATAAATAATATATAGCACCACGTCTTACTACCCGTTCGGGTTATACGCTTTTTAAGTACTAAATAAACCAATGGATTATGAATTTGGAAGGTTAAATTAGAGGAAATGAACCCGCATTTGCGTGGAGGGAGAGTGGAAAACCATTTTGGAAAAACCATCCCCAGTTCACCCGACTGAGATTCGAACCTCGATCTCCCTGTCCTCAGTGGTTGAACTCAACACAAAAAGCGCGTTAGCCAACTACGCCAGCGAGGTGGGTTAAAATCTATAGAAACTACCGAAAATGATAGTTTGTAGCGGATAGAATTTGTCACCACGTTACCTTAAAATGGAGACACTTTCTTAACATTCATAGGACATGTTAAACGAACAAAATAGTATACACTGTTGCAGAAACATATATCATAAATTAAGAAATATGTACATTGTTAAGGAAATATATAGAGAAAATGTAGCATCACCGAAAACCAACGAGCGTAACAATAAACTTTCATTTCTTACATCTCAAATTTTAACATATCTTTGCTTAAATTGTTTTATTGATACTACAGAAATATTTCCGATAAAAGTTTTCTACTTTTATTAGTCAAACAACTTTGCAATGATGGGTGTATTTCATATCTTAAAGGTTTCGAAGATATGACCAAAATTGTTGATATCCACCTATTTAAAGTGCCCTCTAAGTCATGTTTCTGAAAAATGAGCTGCACCATTCTGTTTTTATTACTAAATAATGCCTGGCTACGAATTTGAATCAAAATCGTTAGGGTTGATTTCGAGAGAACAGATTTGTTTCTAATTCCCCTTAAGTAAGCTACCCCTTGTTTTAGGATTAGATGTTTAGCTCCATAAGTCCCTCTGGGGGAACTTATGAAAACCTTTGGTAAATAGTTTTATCCTGATCGGTAAAATGGGTTTTTCTCCATGCAGAGATACAGATAAAAAGACAGACAGACAGCGATACATACAGATGGCATCACGATAAATAAAAACATGCTTGTGCTGTACATAATTGTTCGTATTGACAAATAAAAGAGGGATCCGTGGACTGCAATTGTTGGTATTGACAAATAAAAGAGGGATCCGTGGACTGCAATTGTTGGTATTGACAAATAAAAGAGGGATCCATGGACTGCAATTGTTGGTATTGACAAATAAAAGAGGGATCCGTGGACTGCAATTGTTGGTATTTACAAATAAAAGATGGATCCGTGGGCTGTAATTGTTGGTATTGACAAATAAAAGAGGAATCCGTGGACTGCAATTGTTGGTATTGACAAATAAAAGGTGGATCCGTGGTACTGCAATTGTTGGTATTGACAAATAAAAGATGGATCCGTGGGCTGTAATTGTTGGTATTGACAAATAAAAGAGGGATCCGTGGACTGCAATTGTTGGTATTTACAAATAAAAGATGGATCCTGGGGCTGCAATTGTTGGTATTGACAAATAAAAGATGGATCCGTGAGCTGCAATTGTTGGTATTGACAAATAAAAGGTGGATCCGTGGGCTGCAATTGTTAGTATTGACAAATAAAAGGTGGATCCGTGGGCTGCAACTGTTGGTATTGACAAATAAAAGATGGATCCTGGGGCTGCAATTGTTGGTATTGACAAATAAAAGATGGATCCTGGGGCTGCAATTGTTGGTATTGACAAATAAAAGATGGATCTGTGAGCTGCAACTGTTGGTATTGACAAATAAAAGATGGATCCGTGAGCTGCAACTGTTGGTATTGACAAATAAAAGATGGATCCGTGGACTGCAATTGTTGGTATTTACAAATAAAAGATGGATCCGTGGACTGCAACTGTTGGTATTGACAAATAAAAGGTGGATCCGTGAGCTGCAATTGTTGGTATTGACAAATAAAAGATGGATCCGTGAGCTGCAACTGTTGGTATTGACAAATAAAAGATGGATCCTGGGGCTGCAATTGTTGGTATTGACAAATAAAAGATGGATCCGTGGGCTGCAATTGTTGGTATTTACAAATAAAAGATGGATCCGTGGGCTGGAATTGTTGGTATTGACAAATAAAAGATGGATCCGTGGGCTGGAATTGTTGGTATTGACAAATAAAAGATGAATCCGTGGGCTGGAATTGTTGGTATTGACAAATAAAAGGTGGATCCGTGGGCTGGAATTGTTGGTATTGACAAATAAAAGATGGATCCGTGGGCTGCAATTGTTGGTATTGACAAATAAAAGGTGGATCCGTGGACTGCAATTGTTGGTATTGACAAATAAAAGGTGGATCCGTGGGCTGGAATTGTTGGTATTGACAAATAAAAGATGGATCCGTGGGCTGGATTTGAAACAACTGAAATTAAAAAAGAGGATGGCATGTATAAAGTAACTTAGTAAACTTAACAAGGTGATTTTCTCGTTTCCTGGTAAGGCTGATGATAAACTTAAGTACATCTAATAGGCACGAATAGTCATATATTGTTCGATATAGAGAACCAGGCATGTTTTTATTATTTAATGCAGGCAGTAGAATTCTATTTTAAACAGCTCTAAGCAGTTGTATACCCCAATTTTCTTACTAAAAGATATATCTAACAAAAATAGTTGCTAGATCTATTTTAACTTGTTGCGTCAAGTCATGGGATCTAAATCTGTTACCTTTTATAGACATTATCAATAACAATAACAATATGAATACGGTAAAAAGCTATCAGTGCTCACCACAACAGAGAAATTAATATTTTAAAAAGAGTGTTCCTAGTGTTCTTTTGCAAGAAAATCAAGTTATGGCATGAAATCAACTGGATGGTGATTTATTGATTTCCGTAGATAGGATTGACAGGACTTGGTTGAACTAACAGAAATTATATCATATCGACCAAAAAAACTCGATTTATATTCGTTTTTATACATCCTAAGTATCAGCCTCTTCTCGATGCCCTATACAAATAGTGAAATTGAGTTTTACCCATAACAAACGGAATATACTACCAACTTATTTAATCTTATTTTAAACATGTAATTATTTATTTATTTTACAAACATTCAACTCAATAAAAAATGGTATATTCTGCAATAAAAATTATCAATTTCCATTTAAGGACTATTAAAGAATGACAACAGAATCGTCAACTATGTAATTTTCGATAAAACCTTTATTTGGAAAGATGTTCTCAAACCAAATTGGTTTATTAAATTTAATGGTCCCAAATAGAAGTCTAAATAGAGGTTTCTACATCTCTTACGAATTAATAAGTATAGAAAACCTTTTAAGAAATGTTAGCTTTACAAATTGGAATGTATTAGCTGTGACGATAATGATTTTATTTTATAAAAAAACTGCTTCGAACAGGTTAACATTGAGATATATTTATATTAACAAGTGGGATTGATAGACAAAAAGATTGTATACAATTGCACAAATTGTCTGATTAGAAGAAAATTTCAGTAATATATTTTTTTAGTAAAATACCCAAAAGTAGGTTTTCCTCATAAGACAAACACGTCCTATATTGTTAATAACATCCATTACTGTTTCCAACCTATGGCCTGAGTCATTTTTTTATTCAAGCCATAATTATAAATGTTCACTACCTAGGCCTGTCGTAGCTTCATATGCTTTATAATATAACTTAAGACTAGGACAAGCACAACATCCAGTCCCCTGTTGATAATTTAACACTGTGAAAGAGTAATCCCATATCTCACCGATTACAAACTTTTGGCCATGCTGATAATCGAACTCAAGACCCTAAACCAAGTAGACAGACGTGCTATCAATTGAGCTAAGTTGTTGGATTCAATTATCACTTAGCTATTTTTATAATTACTCTGTATATATATAAATAAAGTTGTCCAAATATGTTAAAGAACATTAAAATTTTCAAAATTAAATTATTTGTAAGCTACCTTAAAATGATCTGTTATTTGTGATTTTAAAAATAAATTCTTATTTTTCATGAAAAACTTTTCTCAGATTTCCATTTTTAATTCAATCATCAAGAGTAATTTCCAAAACATTCAAATATTCTATAATTTATTGTGGCTAAACTTCCTTAAAAGATTTTTTTTAAATTAATAAAGGTACCTTATTAGTGACATGTAAAATAGTCTCCCGAAATTAATTTGGAATCAAACCGCTTTAACCAATTTTTTAAATAGTAAACACATATTAATGCAGTAGCCACATGACTTCTTTGGTGCTGACTGACAGCTTTGAAAAATTATCAGACCAAATTATGTATTCCTACGCCGAACCATATGATCTGCAAAAACATGTGTTTAGCAGCTGTTACGTTGTTACTTTTGACTGTCAACATTTAGGTATATACCTAAATGTTGACTGTCAGAAGTCAGCTGCTAGCTGTCAGTCAGCACCTAAAAACCCATGTAGGTATCAGCAAACTACCCATAGTCAAATATATATATATATATATATATTATTTAGCACCGCGTCTTACTACCCGTCCGGGTTATACGCTTTAAGTACTAATTACTCTATTGGATTAGGAATTGGGAAGGTTGAATTAGAGGAAGTGAACCCGCATTTGCGTGGAGGGAGAGTGGAAAACCATTTAGGAAAAACCACCCCCAGTTCACCCGACCAAGATTCGAATCTCGATCTCCCCGTCCTCAGTGGTTGAGCTCAACACGACTAGCGCGTTAGCCAACTACGCCATTGAGGCGGGTCATAGTCAAATATTCACCCCAAAGCTAGCATACGGCTTTATTTCTTATGTTCATGGCAAACACCCCGCGGATGTATATATTTTAAGCCAGGACTTTATAGCCAGTTTCAAAATAATTCAAATTCTAAAAAATCACTCATCATTAAAAAAACTTATATAGAATATTAATCCAAAACAAAATATACATGATATTTCTAATGTCCTCAAGACACCATTTTGGAACCAAATCTTTAGAGCCATTTGTAAAATACTTAAAGCTATTTAAAACTCCGTATCAATATTATTATTATTTAGCACCGCGTCTTACTACCCATTCGGGTTATACGCTTTAATTACTAAATACACTAATGGATTGGTAATTGGGAAGGTTAAATTAGAGGAAGTGAACCCGCATTTGCGTGTAGGAGAGGGGAAAACCATTTACTAAAAACCACCCCTAGTTCACCCGACCGAGATTCGAACCTCGATCTCCTCGTCCTCAGCGGTTGAGCTCAACATGACTAGCGCGTTAGCCAACTACGCCACCAAGGCGGGTCTATTTTCTTTTTAAAAATAACAATTTTTTTATGCCCTCCAAACTATATAAGACTCATATTTCAATTTAATCAAAATATTTAGGTTAAGTTTAGTAATCTAGTAACACCATAAGGATTGCTTGGAGAATATTATTAATAGGTTTTAAATGGTACTAATAGATCCATCCAATATTTAATAGTAAATACTAAAAATATTAATCTAAAACTATATTAAAACAAACGCGCTGCTCAATTGAAGTGATTCCCGCGAGCCTGGTAGACATGGACATTGATGTAACGGCTAATATCGATAGAACCTATAATATCGATTGGTAAATCAATGGCAGCTTTGGTCGAAAGTTGAACTTTTCTTCTCGACCCTCGATCGTAACCGCGTCAGATGAAAGCAGTATCAAAATGGCCATCACCAATTCCAACAGCGTCTGTCATCGTTCAAAAGATTTTTCTTTCAAAATAAGGTAAAAAGCTAACCTGTAATGTTAATCTTGGGCAAACTTTATTTTTATACTGGTAGAACTTCTGAACTCTGATTTTATTGATTAAAATATAAGTATCAATATTTTCACGTAATAATCATCATTGATGTGCATCTTGTGAATGTGAGGAATGCCAGGCCTCCACCGTGGTTCGGATTCCACATTAAACTGAAGGTCCTCCATTTCATCTCACAATCACCCTACCATTACACATTAGCGTAAGTGCCTATAGCCCGAACGGGTAGTAAGACGCGGTGCTAACAATAATAATAATTATTATTGAAGTGCAGTTCTTGTTTACCTTTCTAGCGGTCGTCATTACAATCTAATTTTAAATAATTACTTTATAAATTATAGTTATAACAGTTAAACCAAACTACGAAAGACCGTGCGGTACTGTTGCACTAATCAACATTAAATTATCAACCAAATGTGAGCACATATTTCTAGTATATACAAATATATGTTATAAGACTACACCTATACATGTAAACTGAACCCAGAAACCATTAATGCCCTTTAATTCATTATATTTGCGAATGGAGCTTCATGCATAATACCAAATTTCTGATTCTAATTGTGGTGTTTTTTTAATTCCTTCTCTCTTTAAAACACTTTTATTTTAACGGTAAACAAAAAACCAACTTACATCAATCACAAATCATTATCAATACCATTCAAAATTTCAAATAAAGTTTTAAATGGAAGAAAATGCGAATAGTTGTGCATAATTCTCCTTAAGAAGCAGTGTATTTCTACGACCCGTTACGTCACTCCAAGCGGAGCTGGTCAAGGTCGTTGTGCAGCGCTTGGTGGTTGAACGTATCACTAAAGTCGATGTTCGACGACCTGTTTTACCATATACATGTACTTCAATATTATATACATCCCCCCCCTACTTAATCATCTGGACATTTGCATTATTTGTTTGGATTTTATTTTCAGTTGATTATAAATAATATAGTTGACATGATTTTAAGGTTGTATTTAAATATCTATCTTGCCACACCTGCCCTTAACGCCCCTCTATGCCTCCCTCCACCGTTACGTGACGCAACACATCATCAGCACCTACATAGTTGTCCGAAAGCCACCTCCGAGGAAAACTCACAGGGAAATTCTCCTCTCTAGCAATTATCTAAATCCTAGTCCACAATGACAGACATTGCCACATATGAGTACACTGGACATTGTATGAGGACCGCAGTATTGACAATGATAAAACATAGCTAGTCTCACAACTCTAACGACGACCATACAAAGGGAGGTAGTGTTTGTCTTCACAGTGTCTCTTCTAGCATTCACAACATAGTTCACTTTGTGTATTTTAGTTGGGTTGTATTACATCTAGTCTGGTGGTTGAGTTGACAGAATTCTCTTAATCGCTGAAGTAGAAAGTAGACCGTGCTGCCATTACATTAGATATAGTAGTTAATTAAAAGGTCACTTTGTACGTGGGGTGGGAGGATCGTGTTTAAATTCTATGGTAGACAATATACTAGGGTGAGTAATTAATATATAGTACTCTTACTGCTTGCCTGATGGTCCAGACTTCTCTCATCCAATACTCTTAGAGCAAACAATTAATAACCAGTTTGTTAAAAATGAATGAATTTAAAGCTACTATAAATATATCATGCATCGATATGTTTCTCCAGTAAACAAATCATTCAGTACGTACACCGGGTCAAACAACTAGCAAACAGTCATTCAGTAAGTACACCAGGACAAACAACTAGCAAACCGCCATTCAGTAAGTACACCATGACAAACAACTAGCAAACAATCTATTCAGTAAGTACACCAGGACAAACAACTAGCAAACAGCCATTCAGTAAGTACACCAGGACAAACAACTAGCAAACAGTCATTCAGAAGTAAGCCAGTCCAAAGAATCAGCCACTAATTATCCATTTACATACTTGGATAGAGCTCATATTTTCCTTTGTAGCAGCTTGGTTTGCTCATCTCAGATCTAAGGCTTTGTCAACATTTGTAGTGGTCGTTTATACTTTACTTCACGGCAGGCTTATGTTTCGTTTTATATTCTATAAAGAGTTGGAACTGGTATTCTGATGTGACGATCTCGCTATAAATGGGATGAAATTGACGGAATTAGGTAAGAGTTTTAGAAGCACTGTAGTTTAATAGCCTTGTATTAGGTTCAGTGACGTTGCTAACACTACATAACTTGTTAATTAACGTTTTAATTATTTCTGTCGCTGTCGCATATTAAATAACGTTATCATTTTATAATAATTAGTTAAAACTGGGATATTATATATAAAAATTATCATGGGGTTAAATATATCTTATTTGGGATCAAAATCTAAAACGCAAAATATAAAATCATAGATTGTGCTATATTCCTTAAAAATATTTGCTCGGCTCTAACGATTTTGATTAAAACTCGTATCTAGGCGTTGATTAAGATTATAAATAAACTGACTATTTTCATTTTCCCGTGAAAATGAATTTTGTGTACTTTACAGAAGTGGAAACGTCCGTATCTCCGCAACTATTTGAGATACTAAATAACTTATAATTATAAAATTGTATTAATTATTAAAAATAAAAAACTTTTATATGAAATATATTTTTATAAAACCAACAGTTTCTGAGATATTGGCAAATATATTAATACAATTTGGTGAGCTTTAGTTGTAAATAGATACTACTTAAATTTTAACGCAATAATTCTCCAATGCCATAGAGTAATTAAATATAAGTAAGTTTCTCAAAACGTTTATGTTATTTACCCTTAAACCTCTTATGAAAAAGGTTTGTACAACAATGATCTATCTCCTTAATTTTAGACTCTATAGTCAATATTTACATTTTTATTGGTCAACATTTATAAATCAGTAATTAAATATTATTATTATTATTATTATTATTATTATTATTATTAGCACCACGTCTTAATACCCGTTCGGGTTGTACGCACTTACGCTAATGTTTTACGCTAATGTGTAATGGTAGGGTGATTGTGAGATGAAATTGAGGACCTACAGTTTAACGTGGAATCCGAACCACGGTGGAAGCCAGGCATTCCCAATTAAATATCAATGCGATGACATGAAGATTTGCAACCCCTAATAAAATGCCAAAAATTTTAACCGGAAGTTGAAATTTTAATACGAAGTGTTGACCCTTGTGGACCCAATATTGATATTTTTTTATCGTTCCAAACATACAAATGAGGATATTAATTCTTTAAAAATAAAATTATTAAATTTTAAACCATGACTCAAAAAATGTTTGACATAAATATAGTGCAATTTATGCTCGTCTTTGCTAGTGTATATTATTTAGTTTCCCATATATTACGTGTTTTTAGTAAATATCTCAATTTTCAAACAATAGAGTGAGAAAGTCCGTCCAGAGTTCCGTAATATTTATTTTTTAAATGGGAAAATACTCTTTATAATAATTGAATTCAAACAAAGTATTTGTATCGATTCAGTAACATATAGAATACTTTGGGATAGGTATGGTTTTTCTGTGGGTCAAAATTAAATTTCCAGGAATGATAATACTTTTACCTAAAACATTTATTTTCTTTATTTATTTATTTCTATTTACTAGCATTATTTGTATATACTATTTGTTTTGTCTCGTTAAAGATAAGCCTCCACTATTTTGAGCGCTAACTAACAAGAAGCTTGATGTATCTAAACATTGTAATAAATATTGGTTGACAACAATGTGTTAGGCGTACAACCCGAACGGTCAGTAAGACTCAGTGCTAAATAAATAGATAACGTTAAAACAATGTGTTTGTAAAAGTGTGCGATAGTGCTAGTCACTTGTCTCACTTATCTCCGCCAACTTGGGTACTGCCATTTGTTTTAAATGGTACATTTATTTTATTTTTCAAGGGAATTGTTGTTAAACGTCCTGGTGGGAATTCACACTGTCTAAATGTATTGTACTGTCAAGATTTGTATTTGATGACCTCACGATGCGTCATGAGTAAGGCGGGTAGTATCTAGACTCTGGGGTGAGGGTGCGGAAAGCTAATTATCTAGAGGGGTGGGGGGAGGTTACTATACCTTCAGCCAATCAAAGTGTCCATCCTATGGGGTCGTGTGTCAGGGTGGTCAATACGTAGACCACTCGACCACCACCACCATCACCCAATAGAGCTCCCTAGCAAGTGTGACGGTTGTAAAGAGGGTTAAAATATTCATATCCACGCACTGATTAACCACTCAACCATCTCTGAAGGACTGGTTTTGAATCCAGGTCAAGAATGGTTTTAAAATGGTTGATTTTCAGGAATCACAACATTATAGACGGTGACATAGAATTGGAAAAACTAGTCCTGAGTATTTGGATAGGATCATAACCTCTCTTCCAGCAGAGTTTATGGGGACTTCTTTAAATACCACTCATTGGAGACAATAACCCAACATGGTATGTGGGTTACTGTCCAATAACCCACACTAGTATGTGTGTCAAGGTACAATAACCCAACATGGTATGTGTGTCAAGGTACAATAACCCAACATGGTATGCGTGTCAAGGTACAATAACCCAACATGGTATGTGTGTCAAGGTACAATAACCCAACATGGTATGTGTAGTATTTTCAAGTAGCGCAACATAGTAAGAGTATAAAGGTATAACCCCACACTATGAGCATAAAGTTCAAATAACACAACACGGTTCGAGAAGAAAGGCCCAATAACCCAACGCGGGTCAGGAAAAAAGGTAAATTGGCCAATAAGGTATGATCATAAAGCTTCTACGGGCCAACACAAATTTTCGGAAATCAGCCATTGGTAGATTACATTTGATTTTAGATCTAGAGGTAAATTCACGATTTCATCTTGAGAAATGACCGTAATAAATTTAGATGATAAGTTTGGAAAAAAATAATTTGATCGTTTTAGCTCTAGTTACAGGTGAGGGAAGGTATTACACACGTAAGTACATGCGGTAATTCTAAAAAAAAATACTTCTATGTGTTTGGGAGCACATAACATGTCGAACTATATAATATTCTTAAAATATTAAATAGCTCATTAAAATATCTGCTCTATATTGAAAAGTACAAATTTGAAAAGGCTTACATTTAATATTCTCAGCATATTTATTATATAGGTGTCACATAAAATTGCATTTTAATAACACAGTTTGCTTACGTTATATATTATATAAATGTAAATACATACATATATAGTACCTAAATACATTAATATATCTACACACACCTATATATATATAAAATGTAAATATATACATATATAGTACCTAAATACATTAATATATCTGCACACACATATATATATACATAAAATGTAAATATATACATATATAGTATATAACTAAATACATTAATATATCTACACACACACATATATATAAAATGTAAATATATACATATATAGTATATAAATAAATACATTAATATATCTGCACACACATATATATATACATAAAATGTAAATATATACATATATATATAGTATATAAATAAATACATTAATATATCTACACACACACATATATATAAAATGTAAATATATACATATATATAGTATATAAATAAATACATTAATATATCTACACACACACACATATATATAAAATGTAAATATATACATATATATAGTATATAAATAAATACATTAATATATCTACACACAAACACACATATATATAAAATGTAAATATATACATATATATAGTATATAAATAAATACATTAATATATCTACACACACACACACACATATATATATAAAGGTTGGACTGGCCTTGTCATAAGGCTACTCATGACTCACGTGTTTTCATTATAATATACGTTTATTAAAGATTCAAACAAATTAAATAATTTCAGCTACAAGTACTAGTCGAACACTGAAGAAATGTGCGAGCCTTACCTCGTCACTAGCTCTAAACGCCCTGTTATAAACTTGTCTTATTGGTGCTTGTATGCAATAGGCCTATACTATACTGCACAGAAGCACCAACAATGGCTTTGTAAATAGGGGTTGCTTTTGGTTCATTGGACGGAGAGGGTTAGGATTAGCACACCCAAACTCAAATCTCATAGCTCCTTAAGGTTAGCACTATCTCGCTCAGATCAAAAACAACAACAAGCATTTTAGCTTGGCAGAAATTACATTACAAATATATTTTTGATTTGTTGTGTTTGTAAAAATTATATTCTATTGATTCCATTAACGTTAATAATGGCAGTGTCAAATAATGATATCTGTAAGTGACTGCACTGCTCCCCTTCCCTACCCCCGGTCAGGATTTTTAGTATGTTGTTTATGGTACTCCTCCCTACCACTGTACAAAAATTTGTGACTGCACGAATTATTTCCCCTATTCGACCTTTTTTTTGGTCTTCGTTGACTGAACTAATCTAGCTATCTTTGGGGAGAGATAGCCAAGTAGCCCCATTTAACCGACACGTCCTTGGTAGCCTCATAGCTTATGGAGCCATTCTCACATCATATTTTGTTACAGTTAGCGGGAAGGTCAAGAGTTCTAATCCCGACTGGGCCACTGGTTATACAGGATGTATTTTAATTAATATCAAAAGGTGATCTGGCGGTCTAGGGGTAAGGTGTCAGACTTCTATGCTGGCGGCCGGGGTTCAATCCTCGGTCCCGGCACAGATTTATCTGATTACCAAACCCTTCCTTCACCTCTGACAAGACATCTGGTGAATGTAGGGAACGCCAGGCCTCCACCGTGGTTCGGATTCCACGTTAAACTGTAGGTCCTCCATTTCATCTCACAATCACCCTACCATTACACATTAGCGTAAGTGCGTATAACCCGAACGGGTAGTAAGACGCGGTGCTAATAATAATAATAATAATAATAATGATTAATGTCAAATACTATATGGGCGTATTTCTGTCGACCAAACACTACGAAAACTCATTTAAACATGAGTCTTAGTTTTAGAGTTATTTAACCGAGTTCCTCAAAATATGGTCGCAGCGTATCCAATGAATGGTCAGCTCGATCATAATATTTGGACCCAATATCTCTGGGGACATTTAAAGTCCATTTCTTATGCAAGTCCTGTGCTTCATGTTGAGGTTTTAAGAGAGTTTATTGTAAATGGATGTGAGCAAATACTTGATACCTCCGGTGTATTCAACAGAGCGCGACAAAACACGGAACGCAGGCTCAGAGGATGCTTCGAATCAGAAGACATTTTTTTTTAATTTGCTATAAAATATTCTGTATTATGTTTTTGTTAGTTTCTGTTACACTTTTTTTTAATGCATCACTTCTGTTGGATTTCTTCTTCTTCTTCTTATTATTATTATTATTATTATTATTATTAGCACCACGTCTTACTACCCATTCGGGTTATACGTACTTACGCTAATGTGTAATGGTAGGGTGATTGTGAGATGAAATGGAGGACCTACAGTTTAACGTGGAATCCGAACCACGGTGGAGGCCTGGCATCCCCCACATTCACAAGATGTCTTGTCAGAGGTGAAGGAAGGGTTTGGTAATCAGATAAATCTTTGCCGGGACCGTGGATTGAACCCCGGCCGCCAGCATAGAAGTCTGACACCTTACCCCTAGACCGCCAGGTCACCGATGATTTCTTATTAATTGAACAATAAAATTCCTCCTACCTCAGAAACTAAGCGTTTATAGATCCATGTTTATATGGACTTTTCTTAATGTTTGGTGGCTGGGAATACACCCCTAGAATATTGTAAACCCTGTAGATTTTCTCGTATGATCTATGAATTTTTTTTTCACTATCCACACAAATGAGGTTTGATATTGTCTAAATTATAATATGGATACCTATGTATTATTATAGAACGTGTGTTAGATTAAAAATAATAAAGTTTGAGCCTTTGGCTGCGGGGATACCTGGTTGTCACGACCAAAACGCCTTGACCAGAATGCCCCGCACTGGCTATACTGTGCGCCTATAACCTTCCGACAGCGACTTTAGCTTCCTCGTATCATCGCTCTGCCATCTAGCGGCTGGGTTGGTAAACTTTGTTATATTGTTTATGATTAAATACAGTAGCCCCATGGCTTCTTTGGTGCTGACTGACAGCTTTGAAAAGTGACTAGACCAAATTATGTATCTCTACGCCGAACCATATGATCTGCAAAAACACGTGTTTAGCGGCTGTCCCTACCGACAGTCAAGATTTATGTATATAACTAAATGTTGACTGTCAGAAGTCAGCTGTAAGCTGTCAGTCAGCACCAAAGAAGCCATGGGCTTACTTTACTTTGTCTACAGAAAAAAAAATCATTACAAATATTTGAAAAGCTAGACAATCCTACCATTGATATCCCTCTTCTTCCAATCCCCTGTTTATTACTAAAAGGAGTCGACAGAATAGTATTATTGTATTCCTTAAACAATATATGACTTCAAATATCAGGAGAGTATAATATTGTATATATTATGTTTAAACTACAAGAATTAAGGAAAAAAATGTTCTATGTACAAATATTATTCCTGGAAATTTAATTTTGGCCTACAGAAAAACCATACCTACCCCAAAGTATTCTGTACGTTTACTAAATCGATACGAATCCCCTGTTTGAATTCAATAATAACCGTATTTTCCAATTTTAAAAAATGCAGTTACTTCTAGGAGGAAGTAATTTTTACCATTTAAGAGCTATTTAACGATCAGTAAGTAGAACATCTTTATCTACTTCTATTCCTAGCAAATAATGAAGCTCGCCAATTTGTTAAAGCTATAGCGTGTAACGTATTAGCTTAGAAAAATGTTGAGTTTTTAGTGTTACTGATTTACACTAACTCACAAGTTCCGATAAATCTTGATGGGAAAAATATTCATGACACCCTAAACGTCATTTGCATCAGTACTTTGTTGTTGATGGTTATCGCCAGGAAGTCTGTTTTCTTTCTTTTGCCTTACGCGGTTCAGTTGTAAATGGTAGAGATTTGATTATGCGGTCATTGTTCATGGACAGTATTAGTTTGGGTGAGCAACCCGTGGAAATTGACCTATCGTCATAGTGGGGTCCGCGCAAATAATACTATTTCTTTTTGGCCTGTAAATAGGTTCCTAGATTTTGTATTAGTTATAAAGGATGTTAATGTACTATTGAATGCTCTGGTAGTACCGTAAGGGAACATGTCCGGCCATAGTACTCTAATGACGCCTAGCCCTTAGCCATCAACCAGCAGGATTCACCAGCCAATTATCCAACAAATTTAGTGGATCTCTGGTAATACTCAACCCTGCCAAGTGAGACTGTATAAATGTTATATTATAAATTTGTTCTATATTTTGCTTTAACTAATTCTCAAATTACTCTCCTTTTAGAAATTCTACAGCCTCATGCCTGGCCATTGTGTTGCCCAGGTAGCCACAAGTTATCAAGTAATCCCTCAAGTTTATTTGCCTTGAGAAGAAATTTAATACTCTATAATTTTCTATTTTATTGTAAAACTTGTACATTATTATGCATTTATTGTTTACACAATAAAACTACATTGTCAAATTGATATGTTCAGTTTTCTAATTTAGTATAAATGTACTGTGTGTAAGCACAGTGCAAAGTATTCAAATCCCTAGAACAGGGAAATTGGCCATAATATAAAGATAATTATATATATTTACAAAAGATTGGGTATGATTATGTCAAGATTTGTTTTACATAGGTATGTGTGCGTTTGAATTGATACATTGTGGTATATTTGATAAATTATTTATTATTAGCACCGCGTCTTACTACCCGTTCGGGTTTTACGCACTTACGCTAATGTGTAATGGTAGGGTGATTGTGAGATAAAATGAAGGACCTACAGTTTAACGTGGGATCCGAACCACAGTGGAGGCCTGGCATTCGACACATTCACAAGATGTCTTGTCAGAGGTGCAGGAAGGGTTTGGTAATCAGATAAAGCTTTGCCGGGACCGAGGATTGAACCCCGAACGCCAGCACAGAAGTCTGACACCTTACCCCTAGACCGCCAGGTCACCCTACAGATAAAACGAAGACGTTAATCTCGGTATACAGATGTGAGAACGAATGAAATTAATAGTTGCAGAGTGGTCTATCAACAGCATGATCAGTGTACCAATGGAGTGAATAACATCGCATGACGTCAGAAGATGATTCATCCAATGTGTTGGCAGGGCCCTGTCAGGAAGACCGGAGACCCAGAGCCCCAATCTGAACTTTGCTAATGGGGGTGAAACATTTTGTGAGCGAACAGTTTGTAAGATATTAATTCCTTTTTACAAAATATTGCCAGAGGTCTAGCTACATAAGAAGTGTATAAATCCCAGGGTGACCTGGCGGTCTAGGGTTAAGGTGTCAGACTTCTATGCTGGCGGCCGAGGTTCAATCCTCGGTCCCAGCACAGATTTATCTGATTACCAAACCCTTCCTTCACCTCTGACAAGACATCTTGTGAATGTGGGGAATGCCAGGCCTCCACCGTGGTTCGGATTCCACGTTAAACTGTAGGTCCTCCATTTCATCTCACAATCACCCTACCATTACACATTAGCGTAAGTGCGTATAACCCGAACGGGTACCTCATTCACGGTAGGAGTTTACCTCTTAAAGGTCTTTTTTCTTACCAATATCCTACTATATAATAGATTTCTGGTAGGGAAAAAAGTCCTTTCATAGGTAAACTCCTACCGTGAACGAACGTCTTCCATTGTTGAGGAGTGGGTTGTATCCTGTACAGCTGTACTCAGGATGTCACTCCTTCCTGGGGGCTCTCTGGTAGGTCCTGTTTAGCTGCGTATGTGTGAACCCCATCGCTCCACCCCTCCAGGGTGTCTGAATATCCATACTAACAGAGAGAGAGAGACCCCCCTCAGTACACACACACCCGAGATTCAAACTATGACCTGCTCGTCACTGGGCAAGAAGGCTAGATGAGCTTTATGTGAGCATTGATGTAGGCTCCCTTTAGTTTAAACTGTATGAGCTTCCGAGTCAATAAATAATAAATATATACTCAATAAACACGAGAACCTGTATCATTCGTCAAACTGAATCACTTCTCACTTGGGCTCTGTTTACGGAGGAGTAGAGGTTCGAAACCAGGCCCTAGGATTTGTGGAAGGGGGGGGGGTGGTGTTCTACACACGGGTATTTCACACTCTCTTTTCATGCTAATTTGGGAATTTCTCCTCTATTTTCTTCTTCTTCTTTCTACCTCTTGGTGACCTGGCGGTCTAGGGGTAAGGTGTCAGACTTCTATGCTGGCGGCCGGGGTTCAATCCCCGGTCCTGGCACAAATTTATCTGATTAACCAAACCCTTCTTTCACCTCTGACAAGACATCTTGTGAATGTGGGGAATGCCAGGCCTCCACCATGGTTCGGATTCCACGTTAAACTGTAGGTCTTACATTTCATCTCACAATCACTCTACCATTACACATTAGCGTAAGTGCGTATAACCCGAACGGGTAGTAAGACGCGGTGCTAATAATAATAATAATAATTTCTACCTCTTAGATAAATCCGTTAATGATTATTGTGCTAATCATGATTTTAGATTTATTTGGCTGTTTAATTATACAACTAAATAACAAAGTTCTCAGTATTAATAGAGTAAAAGCAAAACTTTCCAGATAGTTTTGATATTTTCTATCTACAAGATATATTCTCAGCCGAGGCTCCAACGGAGAACTCCAAATAAATAATCTCCTCGTTGTTCAACCGCCAGACTCAATGTCAATGACAGGCTCCATATCATTAGGTACTAAAACATCAGAGGAAAACACCGCACCCTAAATAATAGCCATGAGGTTCTGTTTCATAATCACTTTGTTTTATGGATTTTATCCCCGCGTAGTCTGGTAGTAACTGTAATATGTGAGGGGTGAAGTAGGTTGAGGTTAGAGAAGGTGTATCTGTATGAGTAGAGAGAGAGAGAGAGAGATTGGAAAACCACAAGGGAGAAACTACCAACCATTCACCCCAAGTTTAGACCACTGATTTCCCCCTTAATCGCATTCTAATTTATTCTTAGGGCCAGTTTCATAGTCAAATCTAGTACGCCTCTAGTGCGGCGCTACACTAAATACAAGACGACACCTACCTAGACCAGAATGGAATGGACCAGTTTCCTATGCGATAACGGCCCATTCCATTCTGGTTTAGGTAGGTGTCGTCTTGTACTTAGTGTAGCGCCGCACTTGAGGCGTACTAAGGTTGACTATGAAACTGGCCCTAAGAATGATGTATTCGTGATTAGTCCATTCGACCACCACATTGAATAATAACCTGTTATTGAAGGATTTAGGTAAGCCGATAGCACTCAATACTTTGTCCGTAAGCCCCAGGTTTGAGCACATCTGGTGTCAGTATTACTGTTTTATTTACTCTTTGTGATTTCCCAAACCCTCTACATTTAAAATACATGGTTTCGGTATTAAATTGTTGTTGTTTAATATTTATTCTTTCTGTTGTCCGAAACTTTGAGTCGACTAAACTCGTTGCTATCAAACGTCCAAGGGTTTTAAAGTGCACCCTTCACATCAGAGTGTATCAACTTTTAGCCCCGGCTAGACACTTCAAGGGGAAGAAAGACTTACATTAAAAAATGTAATAAGATTCTACGTTATATGGGATGAAAAACTAAGTAAAGATAAGTTCTAAGTCTTCAAATCAATCAACATAATTAAATGTAGAACCAACTAAGATTCTGGTTTTATCAAGCTGATTATTTTTTTTAAAGTATCTCTTTACAACCAAAGCATTTTTAAATATATAAGTGTCAAAAATCACCTAACCAGATATGTTTGAGAATATTTAATATATGTATAATTGAATACTCACATGGACAGTCACACGGTCTAACGCGTCACTTTTGGGTTTGCGGGTATTGCCAATGACGGTGAGATGATGGTCAGGTACACGGAAATAATTTTTTCTTTAATATCATTCCGTTATTCCTCCACACAAATTCGGATAAACTTACTCCTAAATCATACCTTCCTCCACCCTATTTCATTAGAGTAATCAATGAATGCGTACACCATGAACGTAAACTATGACGCTACGAAAATATAATACCATTTACCAAAGGTAAGATACTTCCGTATCGTTTGCAACAGTAGATGATGGTGTTACCTTACCTTAACAGGAATACAGATGAGGATCAAGAGGAGATCAGCGGATGCCAGACTCGCCAAGAAGACGTTGGTTGTACTCTTCATCCTCCGGTAGCGACATATCGTGAATATGATCAAAGAGTTCCCCGTGATACCCAGTAACATCGTCAACCCGTACACCGCCAAGGTCGTCAGAAGTTCGGGCCAGTTGAAGATGTTGTGGGATTCCTCCATGTCGTAGTCGTAGACGTAGTCCTCGTCGTAGAAAGAATTGTTAGAGGTGCCGTTGATGGCGTTGATCGCTGTCTGGTTGACGGGTTGATGGACGGTGTCTGTGACGGCGTTGATGAGGTCCCCCGGTTCCAACCAGCTACCGCCGGTCCCCTCATCGGCCGCCGATAGACTTAGCGACAGTGAAAACGTCAGACGGTAGATTTGATGGATCATCAAGGACTTGATGGTGACCATTTTACTGAGGCGATGGTTTTGTGGGTATCTTTAAATATTTTTGTAGGGATTTTTACTTTAAGAAAAAAAGAAAGAAACAACTGTTGATTTTTTAATCACTCGTTATATATTTAGTTTCCAATTACTTAAAATAATAAGATTGTAGCGTTTTACGTTTTGACTCTAAATAAGCATTTAATTTATTTATCACAATGGATAAAACTAATAGATCATTATTATTCATGTAAAATGAAAAGAAAGCAAGTCGTTACTTCAAACTAAGGTCATTAACGTTATTCCCTTAATGCATGTGTTATACCTATTAATCTTCCTACGTCCATATTTATTTCACACGTGACCTTGTGTCTCTACTGTCAGCGAACAATCAGCAAGTCATGTTCTTAAAAAAGGTTAAAACAGCGTCTCAAAATTAGTATGCAAACAAAATATGTTCTGTGGTTCATTTCAAATACGACTCTCTCAAACTAATTATAACTTTATATTAATGTTAATCGCGGGAGAAGTCTTTTTTACTAGTTTGAGTTAGACACGATTTATTGTTTTATTTATATTACGTAGGAACAAATAAATTAATAATATAACAAGTAGGTTATGTTCACTTGCTTCTATAAATGTATTATCTTTGATAATGATGAATAAAATAAAATTTAAAATATTTTATTTCTTCTTACAAAGCATAACGAATATTCCATATCAAAATAAAATTTAAAAATTGTTACACATAGTAAACTATCTATTCGTGATTTTACAGAAGAAGTTTAATTAGTTAATATTAGTCAAGTGTTATTAGTTAATATTCAATTGAGCGCAACACGTGAAGGAGGACAGAAAATTATGTGTGTGTGAATGTTTTGTCACTAGGGTCTTCTACACATATAGAACATTTCGGAATCTTCAAAAACACATCTGAGTTGGAAAGTTGCCTGATTTCTAAACTTAAATAAAACAAGATAAAACACTATTTGGTTGCACCATGATTAAAAACTAATAAAAAAAAAGTTGTCAACGCGTCTTTAAACAAAATAATATTAGAGTATTTAATTTTGTTAGTAAACTTTAAACTGTTATTTAATATATAATTATACTGTTTTTAAAATTTAATGTTCTATAATACCCTTATTTTGAGGACACAAGACAATACAGTCGATAATGATTTTAATTATCACGTATCATGTAGGATTTTATTGATTGCTAAAAAAACACGGACTGAATTTTAATCAATATTAGTGAAATTTTAATAGTTAATTCAAAAATATCTGAATAACTGTGATGTTGTAACAAAACATTTTATGAACCAAATAAACTGTCTTTGAAGTTTAACAAAACACACTTCTCCGAAACTTTAATCATGATATTTTTTTCTAGGAAAATGTAAACACATGTTATGTTTTAATAAGGATGTTCACTGTGAACTTTTAAAAATACTTAACATTTCTCTTCCATCCCAAGAACCCTTTGTTCCTTTTCTACACTAAAAACCTGATGTTATCGTAATAAAGGTCCGAATGTGCGAGTATTTGGCCCGGACACAAGGAGATATTTCGACCAACTCTGCTCGCAGACAGAGCTGAACTGATGAAACAAATCTTCTCCGCTTCCTCTAACATTTCGCGTCTGCTTCCGCGCACTTCCGACATTCAACTGTCCTCATCTCGTGTGCGTTCGTTCGTGTGTGTGCGATCACTACAAAGGAATCGAATAACGTAATACAGGCTAGCAAAAAAATTAATCCTAGATAATTGCATAATTATGTTTTATTATAAAAGTGAAGGTGATTAATGTTTATTTTTTATTGAAGTTGATTAATTTAACAATTGTTTTTGTCGCTCTAAGACGACGTCCTTTTAGCGGTTTGCAATGATATGGTAATTATTATTATTATTATTATTATTATTATTATTATTAACACCGCGTCTTACTACCCTGTTCGGGTTATACGCACTTACGCTAATGTGTAATGGTAGGGTGATTGTGAGATTAAATGGAGGACCTACAGCTTAACGTGGAATCCAAACCACGGTGGATGCCTGGCATTCCCCACATTCACAAGATGTCTTGTCAGAGGTGAAGGAAGGGCTTGGTAATCAGATAAATGTATGCCGGGACCGGGGATTGAACCCCGGCCGACAGCACAAAAGTCTGACACCTTACCCTTTTACCACCAGGTCACCCAATATGGTATTTAAAGGGTGTAAAACCTACTAGATACTATCTCACGATAAGACGTCAGGTGACGTCAGGCTTTGGTGACAGCATTTTCCAAGTCTGGGTCATCAAACTGTTTGATATCGCAGGACATGTGCCGTTAAAAAAATTTAGCGGCTTGGATTAGAAAAATATCGTATGTGTATCCGCATTTGCGTTCATGGAGTATGGAAAACTATTTTTGAGAAACAACCCTCAGTTCACCCGACCACGGTTCAAACCCGGTATCCCCATCATCAGCAGTCCAGTCTATTGTGAGAGAGATGCCTTAAGCTATGTGACCAGCGAAGCGGGCTGTTTTAATCTGAGTTAATTCTGATTAGTGTTCTCTACTCATGTTTGTGTATCAAAGTAGGTATGTGTATGCTAATTGATTTAGTTAATTGGCTCGTTTCTTAACAACTTCGTTTCAATGATGGTTAGATAATGGTTTATTTGAAGTGGAAATTAACTCGTAGTGTTTTAGTGCTTATCTTAATAGTTGCTTTTAATTTTATATTTGTTTTAGCTGCATCCGACATTCTATTTATCAACCAGCTGATGACATCACAACACGACTTACATGCTAATTTAGGTGTTGAGCAACCACCCACAAGGTTAATGACCCTGAGAGCACCTAGTTCAGAAAAAAATACGTTTATAGGCTATGAATGGAATTGAACTGGGGACCTTTAACTCACCAAGTGGATAGACTGTTGAATAAACTGAAGAAAAAGAATGGAACACCCTTTGGTTGCGATGGAAGGGGTGCGAGTTAAAGTTTGTGTTTTTGGCTGCGATGGAAGGGATGCGAGATAAAGTTTGTACTTTTGGTTGCGATGGAAGGGGTGCGAGTTAAAGTTTGTGTTTTTGGTTGCGATGGAAGGGATGCGAGATAAAGTTTGTACTTTTGGTTGCGATGGAAGGGGTGCGAGTTAAAGTTTGTGTTTTTGGTTGCGATGGAAGGGATGCGAGATAAAGTTTGTACTTTTGGTTGCGATGGAAGGGGTGCGAGTTAAAGTTTGTGTTTTTGGTTGCGATGGAAGGGATGCGAGATAAAGTTTGTACTTTTGGTTGCGATGGAAGGGGTGCGAGTTAAAGTTTGTGTTTTTGGTTGCGATGGAAGGGATGCGAGATAAAGTTTGTACTTTTGGTTGCGATGGAAGGGGTGCGAGTTAAAGTTTGTGTTTTTGGTTGCGATGGAAGGGATGCGAGATAAAGTTTGTACTTTTGGTTGCGATGGAAGGGGTGCGAGTTAAAGTTTGTGTTTTTGGTTGCGATGGAAGGGATGCGAGATAAAGTTTGTACTTTTGGTTGCGATGGAAGGGGTGCGAGTTAAAGTTTGTGTTTTTGGTTGCGATGGAAGGGATGCGAGATAAAGTTTGTACTTTTGGTTGCGATGGAAGGGGTGCGAGTTAAAGTTTGTGTTTTTGGTTGCGATGGAAGGGATGCGAGATAAAGTTTGTACTTTTGGTTGCGATGGAAGGGGTGCGAGTTAAAGTTTGTGTTTTTGGTTGCGATGGAAGGGATGCGAGATAAAGTTTGTACTTTTGGTTGCGATGGAAGGGGTGCGAGTTAAAGTTTGTGTTTTTGGTTGCGATGGAAGGGATGCGAGATAAAGTTTGTACTTTTGGTTGCGATGGAAGGGGTGCGAGTTAAAGTTTGTGTTTTTGGTTGCGATGGAAGGGATGCGAGATAAAGTTTGTACTTTTGGTTGCGATGGAAGGGGTGCGAGTTAAAGTTTGTGTTTTTGGTTGCGATGGAAGGGGTGCGAGTTAAAGTTGGTATTTTTACCATTTTTATAACAAAAACATTTGGGCCAAAATAAATCAAATAGTAATTAAATTTAATTTAATATTCACACACATATAAAGAGTTTTCTTTATATTAGTAAGTTTTCGATAAAGTCGTAAACCACTGAGTCGATTAAGAAAGACTTTCCCCAAATGTTGTTCTTGAATTTTCCAGGAGGATCTGGGGTGGCTATTGCTACCTTTATTATACACTAAGAGCCAATTACAACGTTTACTTTGAAATTTGGTTTTCTCTATTAATTCTGATAAAATGATAAGAATACTAGATGGCATGTCTTAGTCTTATATTTATAAAACCCTCTGTTTTATAAATATGGGGGTGACCTGGCAGTCTAGGGCTAAGGTATCAGACTTCTATGCTGGCGGCCGGGGTTCGATCCTCGGTCCCGGCGAAGATTTATCTGATTACCAAACCCTTCCTTCACCTCTGACAAGACATCTTGTGAATGTGGGGAATGCCAGGCCTCCACCGTGGTTCGGATTCCACGTTAAACTGTAGGTCCTCCATTTCATCTCACAATCACTCTACCATTACACATTAGCGTAAGTGCGTACAACCCGAACGGGTAGTAAGACGCGGTGCTAATAATAATAATAATAATAATAATAATATAAATATGGGAAGTTCCAGTATACTCTTCCCCAATATGTGTGGTAAAGTGCTGTGGTTTTGGTACAAACAACTAAATATATCAGTTTGAATCTCACATTGCTCACGCCAGTGGACTGTAGACTTACATGTAAGATTCATAATATCCTTACAGAGAGGTTGGGGCCTGTCCCACCTACAATTAGTACGGATGTATTTCTTCAAAAATATACGTCATTAAATGTGCTTACTTGGGACAAGTAATAAGACATGGATCAGTGATCGAAGGCTGTTATCTGGTAATAGAAGTAGATAACTGGAGGCAGTAAGCTGTTTTCATATTTCCGTTTGACACGTTCAAGTACGCAACGCGCTCTCCTTTGTGGACGGTCATGGTTCGATTCCATATTTGACCTTTGCGCAATTTACAAAAAAATACCATATAATAAAAGTTTTTATCCCAAAAATACATCTGTGAACCAGAATGCAGTGTAAAACAGAACATTGTTACCGGTTTTTAATAACCAGTATCAAAACGGAATCCATAAATATAATAATAATAATAATTATTATTATTATTATTATTATTAGCACCGCGTCTTACTACCAGTTCGGGTTATACGCACTTACGCTAATGTGTAATGGTAGGGTGATTGTGATATGAAATGGAGGACCTACAGTTTAACGTGGAATCCGAACCACGGTGGAGGCCTGGCATTCCTCACATTCACAAGATGTCTTGTCAGAGGTGAAGGAA
The DNA here is from genome assembly GCA_902151425.1 of Timema shepardi. Lineage (NCBI taxonomy): Eukaryota > Metazoa > Arthropoda > Insecta > Phasmatodea > Timematidae > Timema > Timema shepardi. The sequence goes on along the minus strand of CABFVX010001497.1, from coordinate 37,024 downwards.
GGGTTTGGTAATCAGATAAATCTGTGCCGGTACCGAGGATTGAGCCCCGGCCGCCAGCGTAGAAGTCTGACACCTTACCCCCTAGACCGCCAGGTCACCCATAAATATAATTGTCACCTAAAGCCACACCCCCACATATAGGATACTCCATCATAGTAAAAACCTCTTCTGGGATATGAACCTCGGTACTTAACTTACCAGATGGAACAAAAATGTCCAACAGGACGGATCTGCTTTGAGGAGAGGCTAAACAGGCCCTCCGGGACTCGAACCCTAACCGAAACACTGTTTACGGGAGCTACAATACCTAGGCACCGATGCTTATTTAACGTGAGTATGTTTATTTAGTCAGAGCTCAATGGCTTCACATAAAAGGTAAAAAGAAAATGCAGCAGCTTTAGTGGGGAGAGGAGTATGAAATTAAAAGTATCTGTGTGTGAAGTTGACTATATCCCATTCACCGTAGGAATTGACTTCTGAAAGGCCTTTTTCCCTACCATAAATCTACTATATAGTAGGATATTGGTAGGGAAAAATACCTTTCAGAGAGTAATTCCTAATGTGAATGGAATATACTATCCTATTCTGTGTAGTACTTTTCTCTANTTATTATTATTAGCACCGCGTCTTACTACCAGTTCGGGTTATACGCACTTACGCTAATGTGTAATGGTAGGGTGATTGTGATATGAAATGGAGGACCTACAGTTTAACGTGGAATCCGAACCACGGTGGAGGCCTGGCATTCCTCACATTCACAAGATGTCTTGTCAGAGGTGAAGGAAGGGTTTGGTAATCAGATAAATCTGTGCCGGTACCGAGGATTGAGCCCCGGCCGCCAGCGTAGAAGTCTGACACCTTACCCCCTAGACCGCCAGGTCACCCATAAATATAATTGTCACCTAAAGCCACACCCCCACATATAGGATACTCCATCATAGTAAAAACCTCTTCTGGGATATGAACCTCGGTACTTAACTTACCAGATGGAACAAAAATGTCCAACAGGACGGATCTGCTTTGAGGAGAGGCTAAACAGGCCCTCCGGGACTCGAACCCTAACCGAAACACTGTTTACGGGAGCTACAATACCTAGGCACCGATGCTTATTTAACGTGAGTATGTTTATTTAGTCAGAGCTCAATGGCTTCACATAAAAGGTAAAAAGAAAATGCAGCAGCTTTAGTGGGGAGAGGAGTATGAAATTAAAAGTATCTGTGTGTGAAGTTGACTATATCCCATTCACCGTAGGAATTGACTTCTGAAAGGCCTTTTTCCCTACCATAAATCTACTATATAGTAGGATATTGGTAGGGAAAAATACCTTTCAGAGAGTAATTCCTAATGTGAATGGAATATACTATCCTATTCTGTGTAGTACTTTTCTCTATAAAAGGCACCATTCCCCTTGATAGATTAAAAGGGTTTATTTACTTCAAAAATATATTCATGGCACAATTTGAAGTCTTTGAGAATGAACCAAAATGACTATGTACGTTCACAGCCCCTTCCCGGCAGTGAATAGTTATTACAATTTGGTATTAATCGTTCTAAAACCACTAGAAATGGAAAAGTGTTCGACGGGTACACTTGCAACTAAACCACCCCAAACTACACGGACTAATAAATGGTACGGAACTCCGCGCATACTTTCTCGTTCTATTGTTTAAAAATGGAGATATTTACTCACAACTCGTAACACTGTATAATTGTCTAATGGCTGCAATAACATATGCCAACTACCGAGTCGCTAATGGCTGCGTTGTCTGATGGCTGTGATCTTAGATAATCACATGTTTATAAGCTGACGACTTCCGCACGTCCATCATAGACTCTGCCTTAAACTATGAGTAAAGAGTGAAGAATGACCATAGGTACGGAACGAATCCTGGATACCTCAGTGGTAAGAGCAGTGGCGTACTAATCTGAAGGTCCCGGGTTCGATTCCCGTGTCCAGGTGTCATTTTTCCATTTTCAGAATATGATGTCTAAGTGGTGTTATCCTCACTAAAATGCATTAACAATAGTTTCGGCTATTTGTTTCATTGAAATAATATACACTATCAAACCCAGGCACAAATCGAACTATACTTATGTAAAACCTTTTTTTAGTCCCGATTTTAAATTTTATAATTTTAATTTTAAAGAATTAATTTGTATGTTTGGACCGATAAAAAAAGATAAATATTGGGTTCGTAAGGGTCAACACTTCGTATTAAAATTTCGACTTTCGTTTAAAATGTTCGACAATTTATTAGGTGTTACACATCTTCATGTTATCGCATTGTTATTCAAGTACTCATTTATACATTTTGACTAATAAAAAATGTAAATGAATCAAATAGCCGAAGCTATCATTTATGCATTTTAGTGGGGATTACACCTCTTAGATATCATATTCTGAAAATTGAAAAACGACACCTGGACACGGGAATCGAACCCGGGACCTTCGGCTGAGTACGCCAATGCTCTTACCACTGAGCTATCCAGGATTCGTCCCGTGCCTATGGTCATTCTTCACTCTTCACTCATAGTTTAAGGCAGAGTCTATGATGGACGTGCGGAAGTCATCAGCTTATAAATATGTGATTATATAAGATCACAGGCATCAGACAACGCAGCCATTTGCGACTCGGTAATTGGCATATTTTATTGCAGCCATTTTGACAATTATATGTATAATTGTACGGGATCGCATATATTAATGAATCAAATAGCCGAAGCTATCATTTATGCATTTTAGTAAGGATAACACCATTTAGATATTATATTCTGAAAATTGAAAAATGACACCTGGAATCCTGGATAGCTCAGTGGTAAGAGCATTGGCGTACTTAGGTGAAAGTCCAAGGTTCGATTCCCGTGTCCAGGTGTCATTTTTAAACTTTCAGAATATGATATAAAAATGTAAATATTGACTATAGAGTTTAAAATGAAGGATATAAATCATTGTTGTACAAACATTTCTCCTAAGAGGTTTAAGGAAAAACAACATACACTTTTTGAGAAACTTATATTTAATTACTCTATGGCATTGTAGAATTATTGAGTTAAAACTTGAGTAGTATTTCCTTAAAACTAAAGCTCACAAAATTTTATTAATATATTTGCCAATATATCAGAAACTGTTGGTTTTATAAAAATTTATTTCATATAAAAGCTTTTTATTTTTTATTTTAATACAATTTTACAACGATAATATATTTAGTGTCTTAAATAGTTGCGGCGATAAGGACATTTCCGCTTCTGTAAGGTACACAAAATTCATTTTGACGGTAAAATGAAAATATCCAGTTTATTTATAATCTTAATTAACGCATAGATACGTATATTAATCAAAATCGTTAGAGCCAGTTTTAAGAAAATCTGCTTTTTCTCGTTTCGCCCTTTATTAAACGACTCTTAATTTTAAGTTTAAACAGACACACAGACAGACGGAATTGCAAAGACCGCTTTTTAGGTTTCGGGGGTCATTAGACGTCAACGTCCATCAATATTTCAGGCTAGGTTTTTTTACGGTTGCAATATTTTAGTTTTAAAAAATTTAACAAATATATATATATATATATATATATATATATATATATATATGACGCACCAGACCAGAGCCCTTAAATTCATGTTGCCTAAATATTGAGAGTATTCATTTTGTTTGGATTAATTATAAATGTTTATAAATGATATTTGATAAAAATCGTTAGAGCCGATTTTGAGAGAATTGACTTTTTCTCTTTTTGCCTTTCAGAAAACTACCCTTAGTTTTAGGGTCAGATATCCAATTCCAAAAATCCCTCAATGCAACCCTATGAAAACCCTAGATAGCAAGTTTTAGCCCGATCAGTAAAATAGTTTAGGTACAGTAAACAATTGGAGGTACAGACAGACAGACAGACAGACGGACGGAAGTTCAAAAATACTTTTTCGGATTCGGGGGGTCATGAAACGTCGAGATTCATCAACAGCTCGAGTTCGATTTCTTAGACGATCACAATAATTTCTCAACCTGTGAGCTAGCGATAAAGTGTATATATAAGTGTATATACCCTTCATTCACGGTAGGAGTTTACCTCTGAAAGGTCTTTTTTCTTACCAATATCCTACCATATAATATATTTCTGGTAGGGAAAAAGGTCCTTTTATAGGTAAACTCCTACCGTGAACGAACTTTACATATACGTGGGGTGACCTGGCGGTCTAGGGGTAGGGTGTCAGACTTCTGTGCTGGCGGCCGGGGTTCAATCCTCGGTTCCGGCACAGATTTATCTGATTACCAAACCCTTCCTTCACCTCTGACAAGACATCTTGTGAATGTGGGGAGTGCCAGGCCTCCACCGTGGTTCGGATTCCACGTTAAACTGTAGGTCCTCCATTTCATCTCACAATCACCCTACCATTACACATTAGCGTAAGTGCGTATAACCCGAACGGGCAGTAAGACGTGGTGCTAATAATAATAATAATAATAATAATAATAATAATAATAATAATAATAATAATAATAACATATATGTGTATATATAAACATATATATAAACAATAAACATACATACATACATATATACAGTAGCCCCATGGCTTCTTTGGGGTTGACTGACAGCTCACAGCTGACAGCTTTTAAAAGTTACCAGACCAAAATATGTATCCGTACGCTGAACCAGATGATCTACAAGAACATGTGTTTAGCAGCTGTCACTTTTGATCTTCAAAATGGAGGTATATGCCTGATTGTTGATTGTTGATTGTCTGAGGTGAGCTGTAAGTCAGCACCAAAGAAGCCGTGGGGCCACTGTATATATATAAAATAAACAAATTACAAGTGAATACATTATATTCTGCATCTAAGTATGTAACACAAGAAATCTTAAAATGTATTATTAATTGTGTCGGCACAAGATCTATACTTTCAACTGAGCCAAGTAGTCGGAAAACCCCGAGTCCTCACGAAGAAGGACCAGAGATTTCGTGATTCAACGAGACACAAAAAGGAAGGTAGAAATGGAGGCTTGTTTGGATTACGTAGAGGCGGCGATTAAAGATTTATATTCCCTACCAGTTTCTAATATTATTTCATTCTACTATGACTATTTTATTATTTCTATCTATTTATATTTCATTTAATCTGTTTTAACGGACCAGTTTTAAAACTATCTATTTCCGTCATATAGTTTATATTAAATTCCCGTATAGGAACAGTTTTAATATTTTTTTTACAGAGGTTTGTAAGATGGAACAATTTTAAACTATCATCGAGAACTTTTTGTGTCCGTTGGGATATGATTCAAATATAAATTTATGAATTTTCAAACGTTAAGAAAAATCCTAAAAATGTGACCAAGAGTTGGATTTTTCAGGATCAACAGTTAGCCCAGTTTCCGAGGAGTCACTTGAAGTATTTGTGTCGCGAGGTCTACATAAATATCTTTAACGCGACGATTCTCATTGGAACACCAAATATTTGTCAGAATTCAACAGTGGACGTATTTTACGGATGGAATTAGTCTGGCCTTTATCCAAGTTTTATACCTCCCCAATTTCAGCTGTCGTTGAACAAAAACCAACACAAATTATTCTACAAGACTTAACTAAATTCGTTATATTCATTTCTCACCACACTCTACCAGAGATATATTATTATGGCTTGTACAGTAGCCCCATGGCTTCTTTGGTGCTGACTGACAGCTCACAACTACCTTCTAACAATCAATATTTAGGTTCATACCTAAATTTTGACCGTCAGAAGTTACAGCTGCTAAATATATGTTTTTGCAGATCATATGGTTCGGCGTAGGGATATATAATTTGGTCCGGTAGCTTTTGAAAGCCATCGGCTGTCAGCTGTGAGCTGTCAGTCAGCACCAAATAAGTCATGGGGCTACTGTAGTTTTACTTATTCACCACTGATATAATTTTCAATCATTTTGGAACATATTGTATTTTTGCTATCAATGCCTCGAGTATTAAATTATTTTAAGAATACAATTTAATTTAACTAAATTTGGCCTTGTTTGGGACAATTATTTTTTTTTCCCCAATAATTCAATTTATTAATTAAGGTGATACCCACACACTCTTCATCCTTCTTCACATATCTATCTTCTATTCTCTCTTGTTCTGTTCCCGGAATGGTCTTTATCTAAATATTAAAACTGCTGAAACAATAAAATACTTTCAACATAATCTTGCTCAAGGTCTCGATCGTCGATGTGAGGGGAAATGTGGGGATACAGTAGTAATGTGTGTGGAGAGTATAAGTGTTGATTTTATAACTATTATTATGATGTGTAAAATGTATTTAATAGATAGCCACTAAATATTTAATATCAGCATTGTTTTTTTTTAAAATTACTTAATATCTCCATATATATTTTATGCATGGTAAGAATGGCATGTGAATGTGTATGGTATGGCTGTGTGTACTAATTAGTTTCTCTTTCTCTCCATTGTTTGTTTATTTAGCTATTGGTACTTTTCAAATTTATATTACTTGTATATATCCATTAATATACATTTTTGTGATTCGCTATTTCTATTATTATTTTGCATGTACCGATATTATAATTACTTTTTAACTATTATATAAATAGCATTTAAGTATTAAATAAACATTGTAAGTGGTTAAGAGTAATAAAAGGCGCAAGCCTTAACTTCACCCAGGTAAAGACGTTTAGTATTATTATTATTATTATTATTATTATTATTATTATTAGATATAGTCCTTGAAATGTCAGAAGAATATATTATTTGTTAGAAGACAATTAAAACAGACAGACGGCATCGTTAAAAACCACATTTCAGTCTGAGGATATCATAAAATGTCGACGTTTATAAGAACCTTAAGCTCAATTTGGTTGACGACCATAATAGTTGATTTTTCGAGGGGTTGTGAAAAAATCAAAAGGAGAATACAACATTGATTTGTTTTAAGACAATTTTGTAAAAAAAAACATATTTTAATGGGGGAGAATATATAGCCCTTGCCCTTTCTACGAGTCTAGGGGACACATGGATTAAAGTCCTGTCTATATCGTTTCATCGGTTTTCAATTTTATCGTAAACTTACATACATTCAAACAAACCTTTTTATATAAGTAAGAGATTCAAAATTTTTAAGTGTTTTAATTTTTAAAGGACTATAATTTAACAACCCATTTAATTTTTGAAATAAACAAACATAAATGTTATAATGGACGATTAATATTTGTATCTCCAGTATTACAGGTGATACTTCATATAATTCATTTGCAGTATTTGGACAGATAAAACAATCCTGTAACTTTACCAAAAGGGTTGTTGTACTTTACATTATCATAAAGCAAATAAGTGTTTATTTATGTATACAAACATACATACCTAATAACACCATTCCATAAAGGGCAGTCAAAAAAATGTTCACAAGGTTCAAAAAACCACAACTCTGTTCTTAATCCATCCTAAATAACTTTCTCCACACTTCCCTATCCTTGAATACTCCCTTGGCTTCAACAGCATCCATACACCGAGTCATGACATTTTCCTAACGTTTCTTTTTCCCACATTCGTCTACAACATTTAGCCCCGTCTTACATGGCCTACCCCTTCCTTTTAATCCACACACTCTACCTTCATGTATTTCCTTCTTCACTCGATCCACACTTATCTTCTGTACACGCTCAAACCGACGTAACATTATACTTTCACATTGACCTATTGGATTCCTTTTCAAACCACACTCCTTCAGTACCCATTCATTACTTACTCCACCAGAACGAGTTTTTCCACATAGATCTCTTAGATATTTCATTTCAAGTGCATTTACCTTGATATTTATGTTTCTCTTGAGAAACCCACCCTTCAAATCCCATAAAACCAAAATGTTCTATGTCATTTAAGGTGGACTTGAATTGTAACTTAAGAAATGCTCACCCTAACATTTTGAAAATTTTGGAGATTTTAAGTAAATGTCAAGTTCCATTAAACTTAAGAATTCAAAGCTCTTCTGCTTCAGAGAAATTAAGAATTATAAACCTAACAGCAAGAACTTACAAAAAACATAAAACTTCATAAAAAGCAAAACAGATTTTTTGATATAAATTTGTCAAGATGTGTTATTTTTTCCATGAAGGCAAGAATTTTAAAAAAAGAAATGATCTTCTTACATATTACTGGCTTTGCTTTCCGTACTCTATTATCATAAATTATGAAAATATAACGTACTTTTTCTTTGATTAAAATTAATTGACGAAGACCATAAGTTAGTGTTTCTGGAAAACAGATTTTATCAAACAAAATTGTTTTTATTTAAGTACGTCTATTATGCTATTTTTACCCGGCAGCCTTTGGATGAATTTGGATTCACTACACTATGTAAGATTGGCACTACAATATACAACATTTTGTCCAAATTTGGTGCGCAGATCAATTTCAATGATCAAAATACAATTTTAGGGATATTGATCCGTTATCATAGAATTATATTACATATCAGAGAACGATGTAACCGCCTCAAGTGGGACATACTTAGAATTCAGGTTGTTAGTAATACTAACCGGGCAAGGATATGGCTACATTTAACCCATCTTAAGATTCGGATGAACATCTAATATTTAAGAACGATAATGTTGTACAGTCTATTTCTCAGAAACTATACATAGTAACAACATGCGGTTTTTGTATCATATTAACGTGTAAATTTAGAATTAACTCTATTAATAAAAAGTTACAAGTTAATATCTACTTTTTTATACAATAAGATGTAATTTAAATTAAATAAATATTAAATAAAACATGAAACACAAAAATATAGTTTTGAAGTTATCATTGTAGCATTGGGCCACAAGAAGTAAACAGAACAAAAAAATCTCGGTACTCACCCCATCGCACGGCTTTCCGCATGCAAGCACAACACAACCGCACTCTCCATCAACATAAATAAAACTGATCGCCTGTGGTGAAAATTAACGCAAAGAACTTGAGCTACAAAGACTCTAGCGGCAAAGACAATTCACTCGTACACATTTAGGACGACATGGAAAAGTCGAGATGTCTGTGGAAGTTTAGTTATGAGCATATTTGTTTCCCGAATGTTCCAGCTCTTTCTCCTCCAGCCATTTTCCCGTCATCCAATGTCTCGGGGTTGTGTTGTATATATATTGGCGGCTGGGAAACCAGTCGTCACTCTTGACTTTATCATATTTGAGGGAAGGAGAAGCTCCAGCTTGAGAGTTGTAAAAATGTAGGATCTAAATTACTTTTGGCTCGCTAATTAATTTTCTTTATATATATTTTTTATTTAATCTTATAATTATTTTTCCAAATTCTCTTTCGGCCTTTTTAGTAAATATGATGGTGAATATTGAACTGGAAATATTTATTTATTTCGTATATCTAATTTATGAATATCGATTTAGTCAGTATTGAATTGGGTTCTAGGTAACGCCTTGAATTTATCTTAATTTTTGAAGGATTCTTTTGGCTATGACGTCGTCAATATTTAGCTTATTATTTTACATTAAAAATAAAGTATTTAATTCTAAAGAAAATATTGTGTTATGACTTTGACATTTTTTACGTTAGTGCTAATAGGATTTAGATTGATTTTTTTGAACAACTTTTAAGGTTTAATAGTAAATATCTTACAAGAACTGTTTAATTCCAAAGTAAATATTGTGTTATGACTTTGACATTTTTTACGTTAGTGCTAATAGGATCTAGATTGATTGTTTTGAACAGCTTTTAAGGTTTAATGGTAAATATCTTATAAGAACTGTTTAATTCTAAAGTAAATATTGTGTTATAACTAGGACATTTTTTTTTTGCGTTAATACTATTGGTACGTAGGTCAATATTTTTTGAAGACTTCTTATAGTCTAATTACTTTAATAAACTCAGTGAAGATAAGTTTTCACGATCTTTGTTACGTCTAGAAAGTGCAATTTGGATCCGAGATCTATTGATAATATTATTGCAGGGCTAATGCCTTTTTTTATTGTTATATTCTTTATTGATGGCGTCCAAAAATATATGTATCATATCAATTGTCATTACCTTTATTGAAACTTCGCCTCCTATCTGATGATTAACTTCATGGCTTGTTATAAAATTTTGTAAATTTCAAATGATCATTTTAGATAATTTTTTATATATAATCTTCATATTAAAACAATGTATTATTTAATAAAATGAACTTGAAGTCACTTCACGCTTTATTCTGTTAGTTGATGCACCATATCCCTTAGGTGGGTAACATATGATTTATTTTTAACACTGAGAGGAATCAATTTTTTATGTTTTCTTTGAGGTTAACCGTTGACGTAATCAACTTCCGCAACTGGTGTTAGTTGTGATATCTTAGTCTAGAATCTTCGAACTCGGGTATTCCAAACACATAACTCCTATAACTCACTCCTATTGCTACATTTAGTTTATCCCCGTTTAATTTTGTTATTTGGACCTCCTATTTTATTCCCCTTTTTGTTAAGGAGTATTCATCATATTATTATATAGAACAAGATAATGTTCTATCATACACGACGAATATTTATAATAAAATAATTTTTACATAATTTGATATTTTCAAATTAAATTATGACCAAATTGTTGGAAAAAGTTCAGTCATTTCCTGCAAGATGGGTCTTACCATAAGAAGCACCTCTCCCTCTCCTCACCAAAATCTTTTTGGCATTATCTATCTATCTTTCCATCTTTTTTTGTAAGCCCAGCTACTACCCCTTCCCTCTACCCATTTATATCCTGTTCAGGTAAAACCCCTGACTTTTCACTAATTGTCTTTCACTTTATTACTACTATTGCCTCTGAACCTGAGCTGTAGAAAATGTTCCCTGTGAGGTATTTGCATAAACTATATTAAAAGTTTGTTTTTATAGAGTAGGCTTGATTCTGTTTACCTTATAAATAATGTACAGAAACAGTGTTCCTTGATTAGATAAAACTATTTGTATAACATTGGTTTTGTAGGAAGAGGTGGCCATACTTTCTATAAATAGTTGTATTTATGTTTTATAGACAAACAAGACCATTTATTAATTATAGCAGGATTAATTTTGAAGATATTGAGATCCAGTGGCTCATCCAGGAATTTAATTTAGGGGAGGCTAGGCGTGTATGTCAAAGCTATTATTTCCATCCCCTAAAAATATTCATAAGATTACTTTAATTTAAGATTTAATTATTTAAAAAGAAATTATACACATACACACATATGCATATAAAGGTTGTAAAAAAGATGTATTCAGAAATTGTGAATATTGTTGTACACATTAACATGAGTAAAGGAATATTAATAACGTTACATGATAATCTAATTGTGTCGATACGTCGGTAAACTACAATAATAATAATAATAATACTATAACAGTCTTAGAAAATATAGATCACCAAACCAAATCACATAGAGTTATAGGCCATTTTGTATTTTATGTAATAAAAAATAAAAGCGACCGGACTTTATCTCGCTTTTATCTTAAAATAGATATTTACTGAAAATTCGTAAGGTTTGTGAAACGAGACAATAGGTATATGCATTGTTGTAGAAACATTACACCAAAGGTCACAAATAAAATAAAATACACAGTTAATACTTAATTTATAAAATTATAAATTAGGAACACCATTACAGAAAAATAACGAAATAGAATCATCTTAGTCAACCAAAGAGCATAAGAATCAAATTCATTTTCAAAGATCTAGATTAAAACGAATATAATATAATATTTATTTATATCTAAAAAACATTTTGGTTTAAAAAAAAGTACTAAGAATAAAATAGTTTTAACTTTAATAGTACTAAAACTTTATAAGCGTATAATCCGAACGGGTAGTAAGCCACGGTGCTAAATAATAATAATAATAAAATAATAAAACTCTACAATGACAAGTTATTACGTATTTCAAATAGTAGCGGATAAATGATGAACATTGGAAAATCTCCCTCGTGTAAGGCATCCTCAAATTCATGTTTATGAGAGAATAAAAATTCACATCTTGTCTATAGTAATGAACAGTATTTTTATACAAAATTGATTCAAAATCTTTAAAGCGAATTTAGAGAAAATCGTTGTATTCTCTTAATTTTAGGGTTAGATATCTAATTTAAAAAAAAAACCTCGGGGGGACCTTATGAATACCCCAGATACCAAACTATAACCCAAACTATAGAATAGTTTCGACTCTGGCCCGAGGTACAGACAGACGGCATTGCAAAAACAACTTTTTTGGTTTCAGGGGGTCATGAAACGTCGACATTTTTTTAAATCAAAATCTTGAGTTAAATTTCATTGACTATCCCAATACTTTCTCTACGAGGTTTTGAGAAAGAGTAGATATTTGTTTACAAATCTTAGCAACCCGCAGCGGTGTTCTATAGGTAGAGCCGTTGGCTTTATCACCATTGATGAGGTGGTCAAGGTTCGAATCTCACGGTAGACTAGACTGCCGATAACGGGGTGTTCCAGGTTAGAATAATGGTCGGGTGCACTGAGGCTGGTTTTCCTAAAATGTGTTTCCACTCTCCTTCCGTTTAAATGCTGGTGCACTTCCTCTTTATTAAACATTTCTAATCCCTAAATCATTATTATAATTAGTACATATGTATATAGCCCAAACGGGTCGTAAGACGCGGTGTTAAATAAATAAATTTAAAACAAATTAAGCCGTTAATAGCCTGTGTACTGAACGTAACAATTAAAAAAACCAGTTCTAGATAGTTTATAATAATAATAAATCAATTATTTTATATGGAAACATGGTGTAGCATGTTTTATTCAATCCATATTTTTGTTTTTGATCTTAGAATACAATGTTCTTGTTAGTAAGGTGTTCGAAAAAAGTGAACAGTATTTGTAAAGGGGAGTAAGCGTACAGTGTGTACATTATATTTCATTGAGATATAATTTAGAATATTGCAATTTCTCGTCAACTTTGGCCATTTTTTTCTGGCTCATTATTTTTTTAAAATAGTTCCAATTGTTTAGCAGCCTACTACCTAGAAGAAAGAGTGGTTTTCACTTTGTTTTTAATATCTTCTGTACAAACAAATGGTGGTGCACTTATTTTAAATATTCCCTACCTATAACACGTATTTAAATAACTAACGTAAGTAGCGACTGTAAAAATTATGTCATCGAAAAAAAAAAAAAGGGCTACATTCTTTTAAATATAGGGAAGAAAATATATGTTTATATATTTCTACTTTAATAGATAACCCAAATAAAAATGTCAAAATTTATTGTAAATTACAATTTATTATGCTAACTCAGTAAAATTATACTTTGACAGGGATTCGAGTCCTTGTTATTTGACTTTGGACGTCATTCTATAAAAACCCGAGATGCAGCTCTAAACTCGCCACCACTCCTTGGAGAGTACATCAGTAATGGTTTGTCTTTTCTTGAGTAGTAAGCAATAATAAGGTGGATGGATTAGGGGGGGGGGCAGGGAGGTGGAGGCCTGGAGTAACGGTGGAATGCAAGGCATTGATCTCTATAATATAATTGTATGGATATATGTGGCTAGAATTTTCGAGCTGTCGTCTGCCTGTCATTGTGTAAGAGAGAAGGAAACTTTCGGGTATCTCTTTCTCTCTTACACCCATACAAGGCAGTGTGGCATTTTTACACCGTTCATTAATTTAGTTGAATATATTAGATACATCAATGCCTGATTAGTTAAATGAAATAAATGTGTGAGTAAAAGCTTTTAATAGCATAACAGAGTTCGATACTGATGAGTTATTTCTCTAAATAATTTGATGAAGGCTAATATACAATGATTTTTGAAGGAAGCTCGTTTATAAGGCTTTATCTCTTACCAGAAGCCTACACTAGAGTAGTATTTAGGTAGGATAAAGTACCTCCAAAAAGGGAATTTTTACGTAAATTTAAATGGCTGTCCATCCTACAAAAATACTAATATGTGATACTATTCTGGTAATGAATAATCCTTACAGATTGGGATTCCTACTAAAATAACGCTTTAGTAGATACCGCAAATCCTACAAGCCTATTACTTAAACTATTGATTGAATGTAAGACTTATACACAAAGTATGTCATTCAAAAAAATGTAATACAGTTTTTAGCTAACTTGTTTCATTATAATTACCGAACTTTTAACATAATATGGTTTCTGAAGGCAATATACCAAATATGAGCCAACTTTATACTTTCTACAAGCCTATAACCCAAGTGATCGCTTGAAAGTATGGCAACTACACAAAGTTTATCATTCAAACAAATGTAATAAGTTTTAAGATACCTTTTCTACTATTTATCAAACTTTAAATTATAATATTATTTATTAAACCAATATACATGCTAGTAACCAACTTTAAATATAAGTGTAGTCTTGACAGACTGTAAACAGCATGGATGATAACTACATATTTAAATATATTAAAGATTGTATTCGTATTTGTACAGTACTACCTGTAAAACTGAATTGTATATCCCTTAATGTAAATTATTTTTCAGGTAAGTGTGGTATAATACTTCCCTATTTTCAAACAATAACACTTTTATTCATCAGATACACGTTATCCATCCAGTATGATATAGAGATTACAGATGCAAGGGGAGTAAGTGTAGGAGGGATGAGAGGGGTTGGTGTGGAGACTGCCCTCGCTAATACACCAGCGCATCTCTGGTGAGGTGATAGAACATGGAACTACTTGGAAGAGAGATTTGTAAAACTTCGAGAGGTCCATCCGAATCTTTAGGAACAGATACTAAACTATTATAAATTCTATACACATTACGAGAACAATTTAGTATTAATATTTAATATCCGCAATCGTGAGCACATACAATAAAGCGTAAACCTTGTGTGCAATTTTTCACCAGTGAAGAGATCAAGTTTCAAATGTCACCTGGGTATGAAGAGGGTGGATTTATTAAGTTCTTTAAATTATCTTTACACGTAAAAGTGGTTATAATGTCGAAACATTGGACCTTACTTCTCTTACGGTTTATCGGCACATAAATATAACATGTATGTTTGTCTCAGTACTGTCTCAGTATCCGTGCTTTGTTTACTGGTGTATTCACACATGACCGTATCGTGCGTGTTTGTCTCAGTACTATCCGGGCTTTGTTTACTCGTGTATTCACACATGACCGTATCATGCGTGTTTGTATCAGTACTATCTCACTATCCGGGCTTTGTTTACTCGTGTATTCACACATGACCGTATCGTGCGTGCTTGTCTCAGTACTATCTCACTATCCGTGCTTTGTTTACTCGTGTATTCACACATGACCGTATCGTGCGTGCTTGTCTCAGTACTATCCGGGCTTTGTTTACTCGTGTATTCACACATGACCGTATCATGCGTGTTTGTATCAGTGCTAACCGTGCTATGTTTACGCGTGTATTCACACATGATTGTACATCGGTAAAACCGTATCCTTGAAACGTTACAACCCTCTAGCTACACAATATTCTAGAATCTAATATTAATTTATTTTGCGTTTTGATGAAAATGGCTGAACTTTGGATATTACCTTTACCTTTTTTGAATTAACTAATATCTAGTTCACACACAAAATAATGTATTTTTGCTGTTATACGTGGGGACGTTATACAACTGAAAATAATAAAAATCATCTTTTTTCAGCTATGGACTCCTCTTGAAGCAATTCAAGGTATTAAAATATAAACTTTTTGTAGGTGCTATGGATGAAATGCACTGGACCTAATTTCACAAGACCTAAAGTTTAGGAGCTATGCCTTTAGGTCTTATAAAATTAGGTACAGTGAAGTTAGTCTTGTAAAATTAGGTCTTATAAAATTAGATCTTGTGCCTTTAAGGTCCATTGCCTGCTTGAACAGTTAAGGATTTTTAAAGTAATATATGAAAAATTAATTTTGGGGTTCAGTGCATTTAGGTCTAGTAAAGTTAGGAGCAATAAAATTAGTTGTTATAAAGTTAGGTTTTATGAAGTTAAGAAATTTAGTTTAGGAGTTGTGACTTTAGGTCTTATAATTTTAGGTCCACTGCCACATGTCCGGTGCTATTTATTACAAAATACCCCAATAGGTTACCATCCTAGGCATTGAAACTAAATGCTGAACTAGGTTAACTAATTATAAATACATCCTGGAGGTGGATAGTTTGTACAGTACTCCCAAACTTCCTCTCATGATTCGACACGACCATGAATGACTTATTTACATATTTTCTCCCGCCAGCTGCAGTCAAGATACTTAAGATAGTATTTTACAATAAAGCTCTTCATTTAACCGATCTAATTATATATGTTTCAAACCATCCCTAAGAGACCACTGTATTATAAATCAATGTTCCTCGCCAAGCACTAGGGGCATCTTACATAGGGGACTAGAACAGACGCGACGTTGAAGCAGAGGTAAGATCCTCTGAGGGCCTTGAACTATAATCATACACCACCGGCAAGTGCAAGTGAAGGCCGTCACAGCGAGAACTTGAAATGATTGTTTCCGGCAATATCTAAAAGTACGGCATGGACACGATGTCACTGAATGCCTTATTTGACTATACATTCAATACCACGGTAACCTCGCGGACAACTGATACTGGAGGAGATCGAGGAAGAGGTACGTTACGTCAAGAGGTTGATTAGATAGACAGAAAAATAATCTAAAAGAGCCCGGTTTGATCCAATTTCTAAATATTCACAAAATGTGTGTGACAGTTCATAATCGCTACATAGAGGTGTTCTACTCTCTCTCGCCAAATACTAGGTGGCACTGGAGGGGTCACTCAAAATACTGAGTGACACTGGAGGAATCACTCAAAATACTGAGTGACACTGGAGGAATCACACAAAATACTGAGTGACACTGGAGGAGTCACACAAAATACTGAGTAACACTGGAGGAGTCACTCAAAATACTGAGTGACACTGGAGGAGTCACTCAAAATATTAGGTGGCACTGAAGGAGTCACTCAAAATACTGAGTGACACTGGAGGAGTCACTCAAAATACTGAGTGACACTGGAGGAATCACTCAAAATACTGAGTGACACTGGATGAATCACTCAAAGTACTGAGTGACACTGGAGGAATCACTCAAACTACTGAGTGGCACTGGAGGAGTCACTCAAAATACTGAGTGACACTGGAGGAGTCACACAAAACACTGAGTGACACTGGAGGAATCACTCAAAATACTAAGTGGCACTGGATGAGTCACTCAAAATACTGAGTGACACTGGAGGAGTCACTCAAAATAATGAGTGACACTGGAGGAATCACTCAAAATACTGAGTGACACTGGAGGAGTCACGCAAAATACTGAGTGACACTGGAGAAATCACTCAAAATACTGAGTGACACTGGAAGAATCACTCAAAATACTGAGTGACACTGGAGGAGTCACACAAAATACTGAGTAACACTGGAGGAGTCACTCAAAATATTAAGTGGAACTGGAGGAATCACTCAAAATACTACGTGGCACTGGAGGAGTCACTCAAAATACTAGGTGGCATTGGAGCAGTCACTCAAAATACTAGGTGGCACTAGATGAGTTACTCAAAATACTTAGTGACACTGGAGGAATCACTCAAAATATTAGGTGCCACTGGAGTAGTCACTCGAAATACTAGGTGACACTAGAGGAGTCACTCAAGATACTAGGTGGCACTGGAGGAGTCACTCAAAATACTGAGTGGAACTGGAGGAATCACTCAAAATATTAGGTGCCACTGGAGTAGTCACTCAAAATACTAGGTGACACTGGAGGAGTCACTCAAAATACTAGGTGGCACTGGAGCAGTCACTCAAAATACTAGGTGGCACTGGAGGAAACACTCAAAATACTGAGTGACACTGGAGGAGTCACTCAAAATACTAAGTGGAACTGGAGGAATCACTCAAAATATTAGGTGCCACTGGAGTAGTCACTCAAAATACTAGGTGACACTGGAGGAGTCACTCAAGATACTAGGTGGCACTAGATGAGTTACTCAAAATACTGAGTGACACTGGAGGAATCACTCAAAATATTAGGTGCCACTGGAGTAGTCACTCGAAATACTAGGTGACACTGGAGGAGTCACTCAAGATACTAGGTGGCACTGGAGGAGTCACTCAAAATACTGAGTGACACTGGAGGAGTCACTCAAAATACTAGGGGACACTGGAGGAGTCACTCAAAATACTAGGTGGCACTGGAGCAGTCACTCAAAATACTAGGTGGCACTGGAGGAGTCACTCAAAATACTGAGTGACACTGGAGGAGTCACTCAAAATACTAAGTGTAACTGGAGGAATCACTCAAAATATTAGGTGTTACTGGAGTAGTCACTCAAAATACTAGGTGACACTGGAGGAGTCACTCAAAATACTAAGTGACACTGGAGGAGTCACTAAAGATACTAGGTGACACTGGAGGAGTCACTCAAAATACTAAGTGACACTGGAGGAGTCACTCAAAATACTAGGTGACACTGGAGGAGTCACTCAAAATACTAGGGGACACTGGAGGAGTCACTAAAAATACTAGGTGACACTAGATGAGTTACTTATAAACCTTGTAACGCTGTTGATACGGAGACCTCTCTAATGTGTACATGGTGTTACATGGAGGAGTGTTTTGGTGTTATTTACACAATACTGTACATATAGATTTGATTTTTATACTTTGTAAAACTGTTTTAAAATTTAATATTTTTGTAGTTTTAATATTTCATTTGACCTTTGTCCGCGACATTGCACGCCATGTTTTCCTACTAATCAGATACGCTTTGTTTTGTTTCACAATAATATGGAAGGAAGGTCCTCCAGAACTGCATGAAATAATAAAAATAATAATTAATATTAGCACCGCGTCTGACTACCCGTTCAGGTTACACGCACTTACGCTAATGTGTAATGGTAGGGTGATTGTGAGATGAAATGAAGGACCTACAGTTTAACGTGGGATCCGAACCACGGTGGAGGCCTGGCATTCCCCACATTCACAAGATGTCTTGTCAGAGGTGAAGGAAAGGTTTGGTAATCAGATAAATCTGTGCCGGGACCGAGGATTGAACCCCGGCCGCCAGCATAGAAGTCTGACACCTTACCCCTAGACCGCCAGGTCACCTAACACCCAACAAGTGAAGAGCTGGTCTCGCTAGGAATGAAAATAAGATAAGTGAGCAGAAATAACTAATGCTAATCTCGATGTTGACGGATGGAAGTGAAAATTTAAACTCTCTCTTTAATATTTGCAGATTAATTTTTAAATCTCTTAAACTTTAATATTAAATTAAGTATGTTGCAATTATAGTTCATAACCAACTCTTTTACCTTATTATGACGAATTAATATTTACCTTGTACTTGTAGAAAACAACATTTTTTAAAAATTTTGTTCTAGAAGAAGATACTTGTAACATTATTTGAATAAAACTAGGGTCCTATTCTTGGTGCATGAAAACTTTCAGGACGAAATTGTGTTCATCTTCACCAAAACGTTAACACTGTAAAGTGAATTTAAAATATATCCACGTGAGCTAGAAGCCTAGTACTCAAACTGTGTGTTTTTATTGAGTGAAATTCCAAATTTCAACAGGAAAGAAAAAACTAATTTTCAGCCAATATCTCAGAACGAAACTTTATACATTTTCCTTGTGAGATCTGACTAATTTATATTTTTATATAAATATCTCTTCATAATCCAACATCAGAAACTACTAAAACTTTTAGAAGGAACGTCTACTAACTTTATTATGTATTATAATTTTCTCCAGACAAAACATATTTTACTTAAAGAGCTTAACTCGCCTAATATATAATGTAAATTATTTTACCCTGGCCAATCAATATTTATCTTTTGATACATATAGCATAAAAAATGATAAATTGTAACTTTGAATTTAATTCTCTTGTATTATATAGGTGACATATAGATCAACGTTATATATATACAGGATGTTCGGAAATTCATAGCCCAAACTGCACATACAGCTTGTTTGAACCAAAATTAATACAAAATACCCGTACACTTATATCAGGAAAACTATGCTAATAACATTACATCGTGTTCAAAGTTTCGGAGTACAGTACTGTGAGAGCAAATCTGTTCAAGCATGCGTGTACAACAGGTTGCATAGCAGCCAGTCACACGGCGCTAGCACACCTTGATATCTTGGAGCACGGCAACTAGACATAACAGAATTAACAACACACCGGTCCATCTAGAAATGGGAATACGTTCTGAGGGTCTTCATTAACGGTCCTACATCACAGAAAGTGCTTGACATTATTACATGTGCTGTGCCACGTGCCTAACTCATATGCAACCTGTTGTACACGCATTCTTGACAGCTTTGCTATCCCGGCAATATATTCTGAAACTACAATTTAATGGTATTAGCATAGTTTGCAGGATGTAAGTGTATAAGAATTCTGTATTACTTTTGGTTCAAACAAGCTATATGTGCAGTTCAAGTTATGAGTTTCCGATCACCCTGTATATATTCTTGTATTACTATTATTATTTCCTCGGTTGAAATATTGGCCGTGTATTTACTCGGACGTCCATATGTAGGATTGGGATGTAGAGATATTGACGTAATAATAACTTCCAGAAAGCTGGAATGATTGTGTTACTGTAGATAGTGTCATTATTAAAATATCAACATAGTATTGTCCAGAAGTTGTGCCCAGCATTCCTAAGGATCACCGTGCCACCATCAGAGCTAGCCGAGGAAAAGGTAATATTCTTATTTCTCCTAAGTTTAATCCCTAGGAGTGGCGGCCATCATATCTAGGTCTAACCCACACACACCAAAACTAATATAAACTATATTTAGGTAATAATTTAAGAGTCATATTCTTTATATTTCTTATCAATAATTTATTAGTGTGTTTTTAAAGATAATAAAAAAGAATCATGTGGTTTATGGATGACCTATAATGAGGAGGTTTTAGTTATAATCCCAAAAGAGTTTACTGAGGGATAATTCTTATACATAAATGCGAGTATATTACTTTTAAATTGTTACCTTACTCACTTATACACCATTAGTGTAAATATATGAATATCTTGAAAGGCTAGTAAGATGTGGAGCACGCACACATCATCGTGACCAGATATTGATGTTCCTGGTCTTTCTACCAGTGTTTAAGATGGATACTACCTTATACAAGTAGTGTTTCATGTTACCAGCCCACATATGTGAACACACGAACTAGGCGTCAAGCTCGTCTTGTCCAGCAATGTGATGGAGAGGTCACATTTATATTCCAGAGAAAAAGAGTGAAAGTTATTTTCACCACATAATATCTCATTCCCCTTTGCACAAATCTTGGTACATTTCCTCTAATTTGTGCAATCAAACGTGGCTGTAAAGACAGATGAATGGTCCACCGCCAAAAAAGTAAAACAATTTGAATACATATGTTTATTTTGATTATGGCATTTCCCTATTAATTCTGACTATACGCATATGTGCTAGTTACGATAATGTATTAGGGATAATAAAGGTTTAAGACGTGGAAGTGTACCCACATTTTCATTTACAAGGAAAAAACCCAATAGGCCTACATCCGACCAGGACTTAAACCTCATTCCGTACGTAATTCACAGTCCAGTGCTTTGCGATAGTGACGCCTTAATTAGACCATGCAACAGCCAGAGTGGGCCTCTGTGCATATAAAGTGTCGGTTAAACAACTAATACTCATGGGATGGTTAGAAGACTGTCTGGAAACATGTTTGGGTGAGACGCAACGTTGAACAAAAGGTAGATAGAATAATGACCTTGAAATTAAAGAATGATGACAGTGGTTAGAAGCTTCACCAGGAAGTACCAGAAGTATATTTATACTAAACGTGCTACTGATTACGCGTAGAAGAAGCCTTGACTTACACTTGAAGAGTGCTTTAAAACAGAAAATAATTATATGTGGTTTCAGTGTACTGAATTTTAGTAGGTATTTATTCAAGTGGTTGCTCTTTGGTACTTTGATTTTAAAGTCAGTCCCATTTGCTAACTATTCAGAATATCTACAAGCTGCATAAATTTTAAATCTACTGAAACTTAGTTTTAAAATATGAAAATGAATTATTGTATCTATGTTAATAGAAGTCTAATAATGTTTGTATATCTGTCTCTCTTTAAACATTAGTAATGTAAAAGTGTTTGACAAAATAAAAATGTGTACTTTACAAAAACCACTGCCAAAAAAAGACAACAAAAAAACTTAAAAAAAAGACTTTATCTACAACGAACATTATGTTGATGATATCAAATTTATGCGAAACATTAAAGAAAAACAAAAGAAGGGATACTAAAAAGTATTTGGATGTTCAAAGCTAGTAATATTTTAAAGAAAAATGTACTACCCAACTCAGTACAACTCCAACAAAAACAATGAAGCAATTATTAACAAATATAAGTCAAATAAAATTACTGCTGCAGTTTTATTTTTATCTTTAACATAGATTACTTTATAAATAATAATAATTTATATAAAATAATCATCGCAAATGTAATATCTTGTGTCAACTAAAATTAAATACCTATAATATACTTACATTTATTGTAAATACTACACAAATTTCCTTTTGCTAGTAATTCGAACTTTGCAAACACAATACATTTAATACAAAAAAGTATACATAGTGAATAAATTAACATACTATGCATGTAATTATGTAAAATGACAAGTATTAAAATAATTTTTAACAGGGATGCTTTCTAAATAGGCCTACTTCGTGGCCTGAATTTCTAATATATTAAGCTAAATAATTTGTAGCTCTAGATTTCTAGGGAAGCCATCCCATATTTCTAGAATATAATATAGGACTATTTTCTTTAAAGATTTGTACATCATGTACCTACATTTTAGTTGATTAAGATAAATATTAATTGTATAACATAAAGTTTAAAATAATATTAATTTAATCTATAATATTAATTTTTCATACTATATGGTAAAACATTGTATATAGCTTAGCATCTATATTCCTTATATTACAACATATCTAATTTTTTTAATATTATAAATAATTAAATGTGTGTACCAACCATCAAGTATAAAATGAAGTTCTTATTGTGTGCTTTTAGCTGTTATATAACAATGAGTACACAGGTACTTTAGTTCATTTTATATCAAAACAATCAGCCAATTCAATATTTTTAGCACCGTGTATTACCACCCGCTCGGGCTGTGCACCTATGTACTAATTGCACTAATGTGTTAAGGATTAAGAAGAGTTAATTTAGATTAAATACATCCTCATTTGCATGGAGAGGGCGTGGTATAATATTAAGAAAAGTACAGTCTCAAAGCACACAACGGGGATCAAACCCCAATTTACCCACCTTTGGAAGTCCAGTCTATCACGAGAGTAGCACGTTAGACCATTCGGCAAATGAAGCGGGCTTATAAACTTAAATTTAGATCAATATTCATGCCTTGTCGAAGACATAATAGTATACTTTTATTAATTATTATATTTAAAATCATTATATATATATATACAGTGAAACCTGGATAGATTGAACTTTAAGAGACCAGGAAAAGAATTAAATTATTCAAAAGCTCAAATTAAATAAATTTCTTAAAAGGAATTCCCTTTTCCACTTCTTTTATTACCTCTACTTTTTCGGCCAAAGTTAATGATTTAGAGGGCTGTTGTTCGAACGATGACATCATGATACATACATAAAAACACTAATATACAGTATGTACAAGACAAAACTAAAACCAAACAAAAACTAAACAACAAATCAAAGCAATTTAAACTCACACGTCACAAGAATATCGATACGACCGAATCACTACGTGCAAACAAAGTCATATGGGTGAACGGGGAGGGGCGTGAAGAAGGGTACTCACCGCAGTCCAAAGCCACCTCCCCTTTTTCCAAATATACAACAACACGGCACCGCAACCAGAAGTAGTAAATCAATACTGTATAGTACAATAAAACTTACAAAAAATTCGGATTAGCCAAAACAAAATTCGAACTATCCACGATTTGTTAACGTTGTTTTAATACAAAATGCACCGGGCGAAAAGTTCGAATCAAAGACGATTTCGAATTAAGGAAGTTCGAATTAATCAGGTTCCACTGTATTATTATGTTACCGTCCGAGCCCGATTTCAGGACAAACTAGATTGGGCTAGACCAAATTAATGCATGCAGTAAAACAAATGGTCACTGAAATCTAGATATGTTGTCACTCTTAAAACACCAACTTGCAAATAACTATACGTACGTTTGTACACTGAGACTAAAGAGCCGCAAGATCCGTATATCATAGAGCTATACCTCGCGTGTTGAGTGAGTCAACGCAATTTTTATGGTTTTTAGAATATTAAGATTTTTCCTCTGTTTTACTTAAAGAAGATTTTATTCAATAGTGCTTTACTAGTGCTGCATGGAAGTAATTAGTATGTATCCGTTTCTTGATTTACAAATGGATACACATTTGTATGATTGGTTAAATACTGAAAGTATTTTGTTAAATTTAGGCGACTCCCTCTCTCCAGTGGTTCCGGAGATTCGTCTGAAGATAGTCGAAGAGAGTGGTGGCGTTTGAATTCTAGCACCCATGGGTACCCCTACCCGAAAGGTGACTTCCTCTCTCCAGTGGTTCCGGAGATTCGTCTGAAGATAGTTGAAGAGAGTGGTGGCGTTTGAATTCTAGCACCCATGGGTACCCCTACCCGAAAGGTGACTTCCTCTCTCCAGTGGTTCCGGAGATTCGTCTGAAGATAGTTGAAGAGAGTGGTGGCGTTTGAATTCTAGCACCCATGGGTACCCCTACCCGAAAGGTGACTTCCTCTCTCAAGTGGTTCCGGAGATACGTCTGAAGATAGTTGAAGAGAGTGGTGGCGTTTGAATTCTAGCACCCATGGGTACCCCTACCCGAAAGGTGACTTCCTCTCTTCAGTGGTTCCGGAGATAATAATCGACTTTAATGGCGAAGTTAAGGCTACCGCCTTTTCCCTTCACCTAACCAATACAATTAAAATGGAGTTTAACAGAGTTATATATCTACTTAAAACCCACAAATAATGAAATATAAAAACTAGAGCTAAGATACACATGGATTACATAATATGAGAACTAGATATCAATTTTACACAAATATGATGACCATGAATCAATTTAAAGCAAACATAAAAATATGGTCTGAAAATTCATGAATCTTAATAACCTTTACATCAAATAAAATGTCATTTAAAAAAAAATGCACAAAAAATAATCATTCGCCTTTTATATAGATATCCATCAAAACCTACACATACATTTATTGACTCCTTAAATACCTGTCTAAATCAACTGAATAGTGAAAAGTGTGAAGTAATAATCATGGGAGGTATAAATATAGATTATCAACGTACTAGTGATAAGCACTCGATAGAATTTTATGATAGGTAATAATGTATGGTTTTGTAAATTTAATTAATGTTACAATCAGACATGACAAAATATTTAACACTTGATTGTCTATAGATCATATTTTGATTAATATTAACTCACATTATGTTACCTTAAAAGCAATAGTCAATGACATATCTGATCGTTACCACACTTTTGACATTTTTAATGAATTATCATTATTATTTGACCCTCAACTAGCTGACAATTATATTTATCACCAGAAATCCTCGCTAGCAGCAATCCACACAGCCATCAGACAGCGCAGCCATTAGCGACGGGTTCGACTCCCGTGTCCAGGTGTCATTTTTCAATTTTCAGAATATGATATCTATGAGGGACTATCCCCACTAAAACGCATTAACAATAGTTTCGGCTCTGTGTTTCATTAATATATGCAAACCCTGTACAATTATATGTATAATTGTCGAATGGCTGAAAAAATGCCAACTACTGAGTCGCTAATGGCTGCGTTTTCTGATGGCTGTGATCTTAGATAATCACATGTTTATAAGCTGACGACTTCCGCACGTCCATCATAGACTCTGCCTTAAACTATGAGTGAAGAATGAGCCTGGACACGGGACCTATCCTGGATAGCTCAGTGGTAAGAGCATTGGCGTACTAAGCCGAAGGTCCCGGGTTCGATTCCCGTGTCCAGGTGTCATTTTTCAATTTTCAGAATTGATACTAAAATAAACAACATTTAGAAGTCTGCCACATTTCAAATAGAAAAATATGCGAAGAATAGCCAAATTTACGTTACAAAAACTATTGTAGTGTATATAAATAATTTTCAATATACAACAACAAATCTAGGATAATACGTATAGTCAATATATCCAGGTTATTAAGATAGATAATTTTAATACATTTCAATTAACATTTCGTTAAGTTAGAACAGCAAACATTGAGAATTTACAAACATCTTTAAGAAACAAGCCCTCAAGTGGCGACACGAACCCGAAGTTACTTTTAGTTTGAAAATAGTATTAAATAATGCCCATACTTAATAATCAAATATCATCCTATCTCGACTCTAAAAATATTAAATTAAATAGTTAAAGTTCCATAATTCAAACTTCTACGAAAACTATAAAAAATTTAGTGTATTATAACTTTTCCTCACAGAGTCCATATTATTGGAAGTCGTCTCCTGACGATATAGAATAATTAATGCAGTCCGTCCATTATGGCGTAGGGTTTCTAAAGTACATTATAAATAAATATTACAGAGGTCCATCCTCGATGGTTCTGAATTCAATAGTCCAGTTATTTCTTCCACACTTTCATATTATATAGTTGTCTTACTGCGTAGGTATGATTGGAGGGAATTAGTCCAAACTTAGCCGGCGACGTCACATTTTGGAGGGTCATGGCATTTCCTCACGTAGGCCATCAAGCTTGTAGATCGCTGATTGGTCATCCCGCTTCATATAGACGATACTCTAGTTTGTTGTCAAAAATCTTTTTAACTGCTTGGCTGCTGACGTCAGAGATCAGGTGATGGTTGCACAAATCATCCGAAAGAGGGCAGCCATGCCCGCGTCCACTCTTCGCCAGGTTTGCAGAAAACCTCCCATCAGATATGTCTAAACCGGGCTGGTCGGAACATCAAGTGCTGATACACTAACGGCAAAGTTGCCCCGCTCCTCGATTTAGGACGTTTTGAAGTCAGCCAGGTTACTAGGCTGTGCAAGCCAGGTTACTAGGCTGTGCAAGCCAGGCTACTAGGCTGTGCAAACCAGGTTACTAGGCTGTGCAAGCCAGGTTACTAGGCTAGGCAAGCCAGGTTACTAGGTTGTGCAAGCCAGGCTACTAGGCTGTGCAAGCCAGGTTACTAGGCTGTGCAAGCCAGGTTACTAGGCTAGGCAAGCCAGGTTGCTAGGTTGTGTAAGACAGGTTACTAGGCTGTGCAAGCCAGGTTACTAGGCTGTGCAAGCCAGGTTACTAGGCTAGGCAAGCCAGTTTATCCAGAGGGTACGTATATTAACAGTTTAAATTGTAGAGAGTTGATAGTGAATTATATTGAAAGATATTGTTTGTATATTGTTTGAAGTGACATGGAACTACAATAGGGAAGAATACTATTGTCAGTGATTTATATAAATGTCGACGTTTCTTAGAGTGGGTAGTATGAATCGGACGATAGTCTACGCAGCATCGGTTTGGGTGGGGCTTCGATTGTAAAATTCAACTCTTGTATTGTTACAATAGTAATAGTAATAATAATACTAATCGTCTTAACAGAATTAATAGAAATAACCACAGAAGAAGATCCCCATGATTTTGTAATACTCGAATACACAATTTGTTTGATACAATTATCTAGTTATAAAATTATACTTTAGTATTGGTGTAACAATCTTCAAATAACAATAACCATTGTGTCAGATTAACACCTTATGTGCATAGTAAACAGTTTATTTTATGAAACAGTCTATCATTGGTTATGTAATTTATATATTTTTACCTTGTTTATCTACAATTTTATTCATTCAGATCTATATGCTATACACACATTAAGAGGCGCATTAACCAGATTTTCTGTAATTCCTCTAAAATAGTAATAATAAAGAATATCTCTAAACTAGAAATTAAAATGTAAAATTGAAATAATCTGTAATTTGTAGTATTGTATTGTATTAATTAATTTATAATAATACACTGTGTCTCTCACGTGCGCCCGTACACGCAAGCGCGCGCGCGCACACACACACACACACACACACGCACACGAGGGTATGATTACGTCTAACCTCTCTCAATCTCGCGAATGAACTTCCACACGGAGATTATTTGAGAATTTTCTCTTGAAACCATTCAAATTAATTTCTTTAAATCGTTGGTTAGGATATTCCATGAACGAGAAGCTGAAACAGGGAATACATTTGAGTAATGGTTAGAATTATGAAGAGGAATGAATAAGTTGAGTTTTCTTGTGATGGAGTGTTGAAATTATTATTAGAGTTGAGTGAGCTTATGGGAAGAAAGGGATTGTGGGGGGTGGGAAGTCAATAGTTTCTTTGTGATGGTCATCGAGTATTATTAGAGTTGAGTGAGTTTATGGGAAGAAAGGGATTGTAGAGAGTTCGAACTCAATAGTTTCTTTATGATTGTCATCGAGTGTAGAGTTCGTCTTTCTTTAAGTCTTAGCCAAGTCAGTCTCTTATAATATGGGTAAATATGATCACGTGACCGGAGGTTGAATATAGATCTAACACATGTGTTCTGGAGTCTTTGTAGTCTTGCCGCAAGGTCAGCTGTCAGCTCAATACAAACTACAACACAATAGTCGAAAAGAGGGAGGATAAGGGATTGGATAAGAGTGGATTTAATATTCATTGGTGCACATTTTTTCAGGTGCTTAAGTGAGTGTAAAGTGCTTGGGGGTGCCAATGGATGGGGGGGGGGNGGGGGGGGGGGGGGGGGGGGGGGGGTGAGAGGTTGTTTTTTGATAAGCGGTATAAGTATTTTTAAATAGCATATAAAGTAACTAAACGTCTGAGTTGTACTCTTGCTAGATTTCAGCTCAACCGGTGAGGTGGAGTGAAAGGGTAAAATATATTTGTAGCTCAGGACAAAATGACAAAGTGATTATTATAGTATCAGATATTCATATAGCAGAGCTCTTGTGAGGGTGATCAGCATAGGTTATAATGAGTTAAAATAATTTTAACTTATGTAGAGCCTACTTTTAATAGTTTTTTGGTACTTTGAACATTAATATCGTCATACATTATTTTGGCCTATCCTCAATTGGATCTGTACGATTTTCATCAGACATTTTCAAATACATTTTATGTTTTCTCTTACTCTTAAGGTTTTTGTGTTTTACTATTAGCCTCTATTAATTAATAGAGTAATTATATATATATATATATATACTTGTAAACTAAGATCTAACTGGATACATATAATACAATATTTAAAAAAACTGCATCGCTACCGTTTACGTGTTCGAGTGATAGAATGATATACAAACAAGCAGATATACCTAAACTTTGTTTTAAATATGTATTGATAGTGGTTATCAACTCTCTTCTATATCAATAAAATGAACATAAAGGTTGCGTAATATCTACCCCACACAAAGTTCTGTCGTTTAAAAATTAGTAGCATCTGTGCACGAACATTTACATCTAGAAACCAAAATTTGAACATTTCAATTAGATTTATTAGTTAAATAAAAACTGAAAAATATTAAGCTCTATCAATTCCATGAGATAGGTTTAGAACAGCTTTGTATTTAATACAGTTGTACGATGTGTGCTGTGGCAGCTTCCGTGCACGAACAAGTGCATTTCAAAGTAGGAATTTCAAATTGGTAATAGCTTTACACTCTACCCTTCTTTCAACTCTATCTTTTTTTTCAATACTCGCTCTTTTTCCACCTTAATATATTTTAACTTTTTGCTATTTACCATATTTTAAAGTCTTTTTTTTTAACCTTTATTGGTAATTAGAACCTTTTGAAACTTTAGGCGGCCGTATTTAATCTTTTTTTAACACTTTAAATTTTTTTACATTAGTAATACAAATAATATTAATATTAAGTTCCCCTGTTTAACCCTTTGTCTTTCATCTATATTTCTTCCTTTTTACTTACCCTTTTTACCATTTTCTCCCTTTTTACACCTGTTTACATCTTATAAACCCTTTTTAACATCTTTACTCTCAAATATTTTTTCCGGCACAGGCAGAGATAGTAATTTTTTCTTATTTCCATATTAACTAAAATATTTCTATAATGAACCATTAGTTGTTCAAACTTTAACCATTTTTTTAAAATGTGTGCATACTAATATGCGGCGATGATATCTCTTTTTTGGCTTCAATGTATGATCATTGGAACTAATAATTATATATTAAAGCAATAATTATATTATAATAGTGTTATGTGAGAATTAATTAGGCTGAGATGTTGAAAGCTATGAAAATGTTCAAGAATGTCAAAGCTGCGGGCGCAGATGCGATAACAAGTGGGGGCGTGCTAATTTGCCATATCACTGAGTTGTTCAAAGTGTATGCTGGGATTTGAAATGTTCCCAATGACTGGAATAATTCCGCCATTGTTACTTTGTACAGAGGCAAAGCCAATGTGTGAATTATAGGACAATTGATTGGTCGAGTATTCCAGGCAAAGTTTTTGGGGGAGTTTTAATTGAGAAGGCGCGTAAAAAAAGCTGCGTTGCTAGTATAATATCCGTTAGATGCGGGAGATGGCTCATAAAAGGCAAACTATTACCGTGTGTACGGACAACTATCTGGCCAACTATTAGAAAAATTAAGTAGTTTGCTTATAAATCGGTACATAATTTGCTATTAGTTACTTTTAATTACATACGCAGATCAGAAACTAGCAGCCCATTTTCCTTCCTTATAATAGTATTGTCCATTTTATTTTTTTGAAATAATAATCAAAGCAAGTTGTACTTTGACACGATGCACTACGTAATCTAAACACTATCAAACTCTAGAAGACAATTTATGGAACAGAAACAAAGGAAATATTTAAGTAGCTTCCCCTGAGAGGCTTTCTGTTTATGAGCTGATAACACGTTCTCTCTTCCACTGACGAGTATAAACCCTCATTCTTGTATTGGTGCCTAGACCGCTTTGACTTGGATTTCAAAATTATATGATTTATGGTTTCTGTTAAGGAGAGGTATATGATTTCACTTATTTTTTAAATCTAAATCACGACAGAAAGATTTTTACTGGCTATTTTAGTGAATAAATCAAAATTTATAGTTTTTATAAAATTACTTTAAAATAAAACAAATTTGAAACTATTTTATTCTTATGTTAGTATTTATTTAATTTTATGTCTTTAAAACTCGCCAAATAACTGTAAATAAATTTTACCGTCACCGATTTATCTGATTGTCAAACTCTTCCTTCACCTGTGACAAGACATGTATTAATCACAACTTGTGAGTGTGTGGAATGTCAGGACTCCGCCGTGGTTCGGACCCCACGTTAAACTGCAGGTCTTCCATTTCATCTCACAATCACCCTACCATTACACATTAGTGTACGTGCGTATAACCCTAACGGGTTGTAAGGCGCGGTGCTAATAATAATAATAATAATGTAAATAAATTTTCATGGAGATCCTTAGTTATTTGACACTATGCAAAGATGGGGTACGTCCTTAACCAAAATGACTTAGTTATAACCATTTCCTTAAAATATATTAAAAGACTAAGTTAAATATATTTTCGAGATTAGTCAGTGAAACTAATGATAAATTGAAGGCTTTCATGGCATACTTTGATTTGAATTAATGTTCTTGGGCTTGAACTGCTTTGAGGGAATAATAAGGCTCGATGTTTTGGGTTTGTTACAGAAGCAATCATCTGGGTTGTATATGCCATAAAAAAAATTGCGTGGACCAGAATTTAATGTCATTTTATTGAGTTTACTAGTAATTTACATTAACCAATCAAAGGCAAAATTTCTGGTGATTTCCTGGGCTATTCAATATTCGATACCAATGGATGTCTGACTTATTTTAGGAGATTGTTTTTTGACATTTTTGTAGCATTTAATTTGTAATTTGTGTTGTACGCGTCTGTCCAATTCTTGCGATAAGTTTATATCCGACTTCCTTGTTCATATCTATCACCGCCATATCACCGTAACTGATTGGGATCGGATACCGCCAACATACCTTCTAGCAAAATATTAAACAAGTATGGCGACAGGGTGCTTCCAAACACATCCGCTCACTACATCACCTGACATGAAAAAGAACTCAACTAAGTTAGGCTCGCTCCCACGACCCTCGAGCGCCACTGTTGTGGCGGCGTGTCTTTGAACCTCCCCTTTACCTCACCCCTCAATCTCCAGTCCCTCCTATTAAAACCTGGGTTTTTACGCTTTTTTCTATTTCTTTCTTTTTGTTCCGTTCTAGTCAGAGAAAGGATATAAAATAAGTGAGTCTCGGATTCACGTCATGTCATTTTATCACATAGAACAAGGAACCTCTGCTACCTTACTATATGATGGCACCGGTAGCCACGGAGTATTAGGCGTGGTTCTCACCGACTTACCACTGAGTAAAATCCTCTCTTGATTTCCTAAGTATAGAGGCGACGTTAGTAAGTCAATCTGATTTATTGGTATAGTTTAAAGACTAGAACATGTTTATTAAGTCCTTTTGACTTTTTGTTTATCAGAATTGTGTCCTTCATACTTAGTACAGTCGATTTCTTGTTTCAGTCAGAATGACTAGATTTTGGTTTTGTGTTCTTCCGAATCTGTTGGTGTAGTCCCAGTAACTCTAATGTTGCTTAAGTCTTTCACACTTGCTTTATTGGTCCAAGATACCGTGTTTTTCCTATATCCATATGATATAGCTTCGATACAGGAGCCTTGAGCTCCAGATGTAATGAGGACTTAGTCCAAATGGTTGCTATTCTCCACGAGCACTATATTTCCCTTTTGAGTCCTTAGAATTACACTTGTTTTTATGGCTACAACCAGGTTGTCTATCCTTTTTCTAGGACCCAGTTGGGTCAATGTGCTCAATGTATTGAATTACTCTTGTTGCCACGCTTCACGTGTGGTATTAGCCTGGGTGGGTAAAGCGTGGAACTCCGCTTGTTTCCATATGGGGTCCACGCGGATAATACTTTTTTTTTTCTCTTTGCCCGTTTTTGGGACCTATTGGCTGAGTATTAGTCTTGTATGAATTATATTAGTGTTGTACCCCAGGGAGTGGGTCAGTAAATACAGGTACTATTGAATGCTCTGGCAGTACCAATAGGAAAGGACTGGCCATAGTACTATTGTGTGTAGACACCTGTATGTTAGCCATCAACAAATATAATCAACCAACCTTTCTATTGCTATTCATTATACAATGTCTCTTAAGGATTTTTCATAAGTCCCAATCAAGCAAGCTACCTTAAATTATTAATCTGTTAACAATACTATATGTATATAATTTCCAGTTAACGTTTGTTTATAATTATCTCACTGTTTTTCTTTTAGAATCCCCTGACCGTAGCCTGGCATCAGTCCAGCTGTTTTGTAATTTAACATTGCTCTTCAAGCCACTGCATTTGATCTTGCCCGTGATGTGACAAGACAGTATTAATCTGGAACTTCTATCTTATGTTCTTGCATATCTATTGTAATCAAACATATCTTTTATTTTTCTGTTATAATAAATCTATTATTGTTATTCTAATTGTTTTATCTCTCTTGTTAAAATATTTCCCTTGTAGCCACTGTATACTTTCACCTTAATATGGTACCAAAAAGTGACAATTTGGTGCAAGCCTTGGTAAATAAACACAGTCTCCCTTTCATTGTACAAAAACTCTGTCTTTCTAAATGGTACTTTTTGTGATGGATGGATGATTGGTCTGAATTTTTGCCACACTTTAATTACTGATCACCTAATATAGTGGTGAGGAGAAATGAAGACCAGGTAAGCTCCTCCATAACACATTATAATGAATAGTACGTAATTTCTTTGCTTTATTAGTTTGTCCTGTAATGTGTCTACCTCCCTCTCAGGAGATTGGTAATGCATATACACACAAACATATAAGAACAATACAATAATGTATTTATAAAATATAATACTAATCCAAAGTCCATCTGTACATTTAAATTTTGGGGGATTTTAAATTTTTTCTGGTTAGGATAAATTATTACGATTATTATTTAGCACCGCATCTTACTAACCGTTCGGGTTATACGCTTTAAGTACTAATTACACTAATGGATTAGGAATTGGGAAGGATGAATTAGAGGAAGTGAACCCGAATTTGCGTGGAGGGAGAGTGAAAAACCATTTAGGAAAACCCCCCAGTTCACCCGACCAAGATTAAAACCTCGATCTCCCCGTCCTCAGCAGTTGAGCTCAACACGACTATCGCGTCAACCAACTACGCCACCGAGGCTGGTGTTAGTATAAAAATAAAAAAGCAAATAATATTTCTTTTTTGCATTTTTGTCAATCTGTGTTTTTGTTTGTTGCCAGTAAACTCAAAATTACTCATCGGATCAAGGCAAGAGTTTATTTTTCTTGAAACAAGTTCATCAGTGAGCGAGGTAGTGTCGAAAAAAACCGTTGTGTGATCTTATTAACCGAGAGGCATTAAATTCAATGTATTAAAATTTTTTGGGAGGAGCCAGTCTGGTTGATATGCTCTTGATGTGAGCTTTTTTAACTATAATAGTTATGTGATGTGAGAAGCTCCTCTATAAAACTGGTTGTGTGTTTGAGTAACATTGTCATGAATACATAATATGTAAAAATAAATAAGTTTGAACTAATTAACAAATAAGTATGATCGCACTCTCACTGCACACGGTTTATCAACGGCATATTAAGAGATTGCTTTGTCCTGTTGCACACGAGAGGGACAAGGATCCAGTAATGAAATAAAGAGACGATCATGGAGACCATTTTTCCAACAATACAGATAGAGAGAAATCTCGTGGGTCACAGAGCAGCAGCTGGACGGGACGAATTCTCAACCAGAGACTAGCATTATACAGAAGAACAACGTGTGATCCGGCAAAGGGTAGCAATTTCTCCAAAATATGAGGCAATACTAGATAAATAGTGGGAGGGAAATAATCAGTTAGCAGTACCTATCAAAAGGTAGTGTTTTGTGCAGGTATAGCAAACAAGAATCTATCCCTCATACTGAACCCCTTGAATCTATAGTAGTTCAATTACAACCACAGGTGTAAATTGTATTGATGGCCAGTGCTGGCATGAGGAACATAGCCAGAAAGGTCCGTGCCACCAAAGGAGATTTTGCAGTGTTGAGGAGGTTGTATACCAAGAGAGCGTGATCACCAGTATCGTCAGCTGATTAAATATAAGACCACATGTAAGGTCGGACCCATTATTTAATTTCACCAATGTGATATGCAACGCACACCTTCAAGTGGCATTAAGGGGATTGGATCCACGAGAGGATGATTAATGAGTCACACCTTGCATTAATTGAGTCAATGTTGCAATGAGAAGAGAGATGCAATATTTCAGAGGTTTGGCAAGAAGATGAGCACCCCCTAAATCTAGGCTGAGTATTGAGACGCATTTGAGAAGTGCAATGCGAACCATGATTTTGCCAATACGATATTGGCCTTGACTTCTTGGTCTTGAGAGGCACATCTATGATATACAACAGTGGCGTATCCTTGTTCTGAGGCATCGGAGAATCCATTACATTATATTCCAGTGGCTTGAGAAAGTGATAGAGAACGTATAACACCATTTTGTTGTAGTAAGGGTAACATATACATAGATGTTTCCCAGTGAGTAAAAACTTCATTGGGAAGAGGTGTGTCCCAATGAAGTCCAAGAATCCATAAATATTGAAGCAAACATTTCTCCTAAAAGACAACTGAATTGAGCCAACCACATTGATCGTATATTTGTTGCAATTAGTGGGTACAATTTCAACAAAAATTACATTTTATGAAAATGTGTCTTAAGTCGGCGTCCAGTGAAGACTAAGACTACTAAAATTAAATAAGTTTCTCCTTATAATCTTCTGGTACAGATTTCAAGATCTGAGATGAGTTACTGGACCATTTTATAGGTTCAAATCTGCCTTAGGAGAGTAGTGACGTGAGTTCCGTTTGCAAAATAAGCGTTTCTTCAACTGTATCATATCCATTGCTGGTGTCATCCACAAAGGTTTAATGTCGCAGTACAGAGGCTGTGCGAGGATAAAGATGTCCTTCATCTTAAACTAATTGGCAGAATGTTCTTGGAGCCAAAAATGGTGAGCTAGGCATACCATACGTTACTATTGTTAGTTTGTAGATCAAACGTGGAATGGTAAGTTCATTACGCCAATTAATGAGATGGTATAAAATTAAAGTTTGGAAGACAGGTAGAAAGACAACTCCAGATAAATAATAAATATTGAAATAATAAATTTACAAATGTGAGTTAGAGAAAAATGTGTGGCGGGGTGTTGAAACTATCAAAACTAATAGAAATAACTATTTATCGAAGTTTTATCAAATTAATATTTATCAGGCAACTAAAGAGACCATATAAACTATTTAAAAATCTGGACACATTAAATTTAAAAAATGGGACCCCAGGAAATAAAGGAGAGGTCTATAAGCAAAAACAAAACTTTGACGTGTGGCAAAAAAAAAATCACATTTTGAATTCAGTTAGAAGGACAACTCGAAATAACCAAATAAGTGTTAAAAATTGAAATTTATATTTATTATTTCACAAAATGGGACTGTTGTAAAGGGGCCAAAAATGTCCTAATTAATGGAATAAATTCCTTCCCAGTGTATCAGAAAATTGAGATTAGGAAGAAAAGTAAAGGGACTGCGCTTAATAATTATAGGAGTCTGAACAATTTAAATTCTAAATGTGATCCCAGGAAATAGGGTAAAAGAGGATATAAAAAGAAAAAAAAAATTAAGCTGTGATAGAGAATTTAAATTCGGCAAACTATTATAAATACCCCTTGAGACAGCCAACTAAATTTTAGAATTTGAAATTTTCAGGTGTAAATTGAAGAAGAGTCGAGGGGTTAGGGCTCAACATATCCAAAACTACTGTATAAACTACTGTGTAGCGTGTCAATCAGGTTGATTGATCACCTACAACGGAAAAATCTAACTATTTATCAATATTCGTGTAATTGGGTGCCAC
>CABFVX010001496.1:115026-162290 GCA_902151425.1 Timema shepardi | reverse complement strand
AAAAGAGGACTAGGCGATTGTCAGTTCACCGGGTATTTCTTCTCTATACTGGATGACATGTCTCTGACGTATTCATCTAAGCTCCACCTCCCTCGCACGCGCACGGGCCGCGCAACTTCAGAATTGGCATTGAGCCTTCGGATAATATCCTCTTAAGAATCAGAACCAAAAATTGGAATCAAGAAAAACAGGTATCGTGGCATCTCTAAAAAAATACCAATATATTTTTACTTAAAATTATATATTATTTGCTCTTTCCCGCTGTATTAATATAGATTTTAGAAGCATGTTCATTAAGACAATAACATTTCTAATTCCAGAGTTTTTAATTTCTCACACAGAGAAGAAATTACATAATGTACTAGGTATAAATAATCATAATTAAAAATTTGAAGTTGATAAAAGATGTCTCCTCAGAATCAAAAAATTAAATGTAATGTAATTATTTCTGTTTTAAGATTAGACAAACAGAATATATGTCTTAATTGAACGTGATAAAGTAACACAATTTAAGGCAAGGACTCTTTGTAAATGTGTTAGTGGTTTTATCCTTAGGAGCGAGCATTTACAGGTTGCTGCATATTGCATATAGATGTCCATGTGAGAAACACCTGTTGCGGAGTTCAACGTCCGCCACCTACACGGTTTGTCCTTGCTCTATGTTGATAGTCATCACATGTAAAACCTTGATAGGAAATTGCATACATTTAAACTGGAAGGGCAGGTTTGGTGTAATCATGGGTATTCTTGGTATCATAATATGTTCTGTCATAACAGTCACCTCTATGATAAAATTTTGCAAACTGTTTACCTGTAAGTGGGTATCATTACTCAGTTTAAGTAGGTTCAAATTATGAAACAAAAACAGTGGGTGCTTTAATTTACATTGAAGCGCGTGGATGGGTGAATTAAATGGACTGAGGGGATTACAAAAATTAGAGAGGGTAGTGGCTATGAACATGTAAGTGTGGGATGGTTCTTTGAATTTGTCTAAAATACAGTCACTAATTTTACTAGCCAATTCATTTTTGAAGTTATAATAGCTTTCTCCTGGAATAATGAAAGAGGCTTGTTTTGTAGAAGACATATTGGGATGAATAAAATGTATAGTTCCTTGATACCCTGTCTATCTGGAAGTTATTCAAGGAAACCTTGCTTTCGTGCTTTGCGAAGACTTCATTGCCGAGTTTCATCAATACATCAACAAATAAGTCTAGTTTTTGTCTTCACAAAGGCATATGCGTATTTTGTATGCCAGTCATAGCCAACATTTAAATTAATCTTATTTATTTATTATAATTCCAAAGTAATATAGAATAAAAAGAATATTTGTTATATTGGATTAAAATTTAAGTTATAATTTTGATAATTAAATTATCACCAAATAATGTAAAATTAAAAGAAAGTATTTGTTTAAATTCTGTTTCGACCTTTTGCCGTAAAAGCGAGGGTCAAAGAGAATGTTGACACCTCGGTTGGAAGTCAGTTGTATGATGTAGTCGAGTTAGATGAGAAAGCTCATTCGTATCATAGTGTGTTCAAGCTATGGCCGTGTTGGCTAACGATTGTAATGGAAAGTGATCAAGTAGTGGTACGTATGAGGTGTGTTAGCTCAGAGTGGATACTTTGTAAAATGTTTTAAACAATATGCATGTGATCAATAAATGACTAGGTGACCTGGCAGTCTAGGGTAAGGTGTTAGACTTCTGTGCTGGGGGTGCAGGGTTCAATCCTCGGTCCCGACACAGATTTATCTGATTGTCAAACCCTTCCTTCACCTTTGACAAGACATGTATTAATCACAACTTGTGAATGTGTGGAATACCAGGCCTTCACCTTGGTTCGAACTCCACGTTAAACTGTAGGTCCTCCATTTCATCTCACAATCACCCTACCATTACACATTAACGTGTGTATAACCCTTACAAGTAGTAAGACGTGATGCTACTAATAATAAATGACTGACATGGTTGTGGCAATTTGTGTTTTTAACTCAATTTTATAGTAGAATTTTGTACCTTTTTTATGTTTTTGAACTTCTTTTATCATCCTGCCCGGTTGAAGTAGTTTTACACGAAAATGATGTTGATGAGCATGCATTAGGCCCACCTTAAGAGATTTTTGTCCACTTGCATTAGATAAATTATTGATAGCCAACTATCTATTACAGCAATTAATTATTTTTGTTCTAAAAGCACGTGTTACAAATATATATATACTATGAATCAGCCCTTGAATCCTTGAGGATATTCGAGATTCAGGTATTTGTGAAAATGTCTGATTCAAGACCCAAATCCTTTAAACAAAATTGTTTTCAATTTGTCAAGTGAAATTTTTTGTAGAGCTCTAATACTAATTATCGGTGGTTCAGGACCAATTATAGGATGAACTTAACAACCAGGCCCCAGACCTGTAATTTAACACTTAACTGAGAATGTATGAGCGTTGTAATGAATGGCTTATAAAAAAGACTGTTTAACATTTAGTTACTATTTCTACCTGGGGCTCTGCGAGTGCTCGTATTCCAAGCTCGTCGCTTAAGCTAGAGATCGAGTTCGAAAGTTTTGTAGGCTCATCATTTTCAAGCTTCAACTTGATGTACTTAATAATTAATTTTTAAAATGCAATAATAAGCATACTCTATTTAATTGAGATATCGCCATTCCCACTTATAAATCATTTGGTTGCTTAACAACTTGTTAAAAATTGATTTCAATTTTAAAATTAATAACGTAATAGAGCTTTAAAACTACTTTAAACCGGTATATTTATTCAATATTGTTGCCCATTTTGAATTATACTTGATTGAAGTTGTTTATTTGTGTTGCCATAACAAAACAATGAAAATAAAAATAGCTAAGAAGATTACTAAATAATTGAATGATTCGTTTTACTATTTTTACTAGGTCCCTTTTTAAAATAATAATTTAAGTTACATTAAATATAAAGACTATATTATTATACTAAATGTTTTCAAACTTAAGATATTTGAAACTCACATTAATTAATACGTTTAGCTACAAAACTAGCTCTAGTTTAGTAACTATTTGGTTATAGAATTGTGTTGGTTAACCTGTTTAAAATCAATGTTGATCATATTTTTTGCATACATATTTTATCAAACCTATTTATATTAAAAAAGCATTTACTATTTCATAATGTTTGCTAGCAATATTATTTTAGTCATATTTTTAATTTTAAAGTCCCAGCATCAACTTTTATAAGCATTGAAAGTTTAATTGAAGTAAATTTCTCAATAAAATAATGTCTAGCGAGAGCCCATACAGTGTGCATGTGCAACTGCACATAAACGAATGGAAATGGAACAGAAGACGTGATAATAAATTATTACACTAAGGAATAATAAACAAAATACGAAACTTCAAATTTCTTTGTTTATGATTCTTACGTTTTCTTATAGGATAAATTAAGTTACTGAAGCATATTTTAGGTAAATATTAGCTTATTAAAACGTCTATTTTATTAATTTTTTTCAAGACCGTGTAGAAACACTGTACAATAATGTAAAGTGATAGTGAAGAAAGCCAACCTGAAAGGATAGTTAGGTTAAGCCTATATATAAACAAAAAAGTATTTATTTTCTTTCTACACTTTTACACTTCCCACTTCTTCAAATTTCCACAGTTGAACATAGTTTTGAATTTTCGAAAATATTTATTTTTCATATGAAGAGACATTAATGAAAAAGTAACAAATAAAAGTAAAAACACCAACACATTTATACACACTTAAATGTTCCAATGCTATTATAGCATCCTCCTCAGAAAGCAGTAGTAGTAAAATTAAACAGGATGTTTTCTTCAGTGATGCCAATGTAATTGAGAAGGATGAAAACTTCTTTATGTATTTGGCAGGCTTAAGCTGTTTTGTTAGGTGGTTGAGAGCCTTGTTATTGAATGAAGGTCGTGTCATTTTCAGTTTTGAGTTTAAAGTGTACCAGAGGATTTCCAAGTGATGGAGGCTGCTTATACATAAGGTGTGATTTTTTTTAGAACATCGTTGGTTCAGCTGGATGCTTCCAATATGTGAAAACCTGACGCTAATATTTTGTTGAGTTTTTGTAGGCCTAGGTAGTATTTAGTCAGTTGAGGTATAGTATCTGGATTTCAGGTTTGGACGATTATGGATTTACAACTGGTCGAAGTAGGTTATTAATGATGAGAGGTTTAAATGTATCCTCTCTCTGTAACGGCTTCTTACATTAATGAAAATATGTGGGCAGTAAGATGTGGTGCATAAAAAAACAAAACAAAAATAAACATTTAATTTCAAATTCAATGTAAATCATATTGATATTAATATTCCATTTTCCATAAATTGTGATTCCTGCTTTGCTCTGAAATGACATATCATTGAACTTGATCTAGAATTGAGGTAAGATTTTTCCTTGCTCACTGCTAATTTTACCAAGGTGAGGCTTGTGAAACTAAGTGGTGTTGTACAATTTGTTGTTATTTAGGTTTAATCGTACATAAATAAAAAATAGCAACCAATTTCTGAAACATGAGTACTACCCTACAGTTTTATTTATGTGTATAAGATTTTAAATCTATTTTTTTTAAGTAAGAATATTGGTTTTTGTGAAAAAGCTTAAAATTAACTAAATTATTAAATAAAGAAAAGTAGGCTGCATTTAATAAACGTGGTAAGTTTTCATCTTGGATAGAGTATAGCTTTGTAATTTTTTATTTATTTGTTATGGTAAATTTCATGAGATTAGACTAATTGATTTTGAAATGACAACTTTGTTTACTTCTTCATTACAGTTCAAATGAGTGACCTTTGAACAATAGGTATTTCTTTGGTCAAGTTTTCAACCAAACACTTGGTGGTTATTGAGAAACTCTCTTTACAGCCGAATTTCTATGGAAACAACCAGAAACTATTGGGTGAATTTCACCATTTGCTCAATATTCGCATTTACATCAACCAGAAGACTCATTACAAATACATAAAGCATTTTTTCTGCGCGTCAAATTATATAATTTCTTTTTTTACTTTTGACCTTGTATAAACTCTGTGATACCATTACTTCAGAAAGCTCTACCCACCCAACATATTAAGTTTATTACAGTGCATGGTTATTACTAGAGCCCAGATTTTTATGTACTTACATATTTTCATCCTGCCAGTTAGAAATCTGAAAAGTTAGATGTCGGCAAATAAGGTTGTTTGGGACTATATTTCTAGTCTTAATTTAACATATTATCACATATTTTGATGTATTCCACATATTTTCAAAGATATTACATAGAATTACATATTTGTGTGTTTTTTTTAATTGTGGTATTATTTTTATGTCTTTCTAGGGAAAAATACTTTTAGATTATGTGTCACACTAATTTTCAAGCAAATTATACTTTCATAAAGTATTAACACCGTGTCTTACTACTCATTCGGGTTATACTACTTACGCTAAGGTGTAATGGTAGTGTGATTGTGAGATGAAATGGAGGACCTACAGTTTAACGTGGAATCCTAATCACGTTGGAAGCCTGGCATTTCAAACACTCGCAAGTTGTGATTAATACACATCTTGTCAGAGGTGAAGGAAGGGTTTGGCAATCAGATAAATCTGTGCCAGGACCAAGGATTGAACCGCAGACCGCCACCACAGAAGTCCTGACACCTTACCCCTAGACCGCCAGGTCATCTTATACTTCATGAAGAATGTATACACTGAAAGGATGGCATTGAGCAAAGTCCAAGTCAGGCATGCTGGCTCGCCGGCTAGAATTACAGTTGCCGTAACATAATTATGTGTGCGATGTTTATTGTGTTGTAAAGGGGAGAAAGAATGCAGTGTTACCTGATAGTGACCTCAGAAGAACATCTCTTGCACAGCGTGTTGGTTTGTAAATACAAATCAGCGAGCTGAAGTATTAAGC
Organism: Timema shepardi; assembly: GCA_902151425.1. NCBI lineage: Eukaryota > Metazoa > Arthropoda > Insecta > Phasmatodea > Timematidae > Timema > Timema shepardi. The sequence continues at coordinate 156,381 of CABFVX010001496.1, read as the reverse complement.
AAAAGAAAAACATTGCATGTTCTGGTGCACCTTTGGCAAATGATCTGATCTGCAATTTTTTCATTCTTTGGTCAAAAGAAAATACATATATAAAGTGACACGCCAAATAACAAATAAGGAAGACGAAACCCAAAATCAACCAAGGAAATGTAATTTGAAGTCTGTCATGGTAATATGTAGGTCAGTCTTTTGAAAAGCTAAAAAGACCGACCAAGTCTATAGGGTAAGTGCAATATTAATATCGACTAGTAAGTCTAGATCAAACATTAACCTTGGACCTAAAAGAGGAATTATAGAAAATTGACTTTAAAAAATCTGGAGTGGTCTGAAGTTCAATTCTTTTCAAAGCACAAGCAACAGTGGACCAAGAAAACATCAGTTTTCAACCAAGCAAATTTTCCAAAAAAATCACGTGACAAACATCCAGACACAGATCGTATTCCTACCAACATCTCTTTCGACTAAAGGTTTTAATGTTCAACATTACATACTTTCCCATTATTAAATATTTTACTACCTATTTTCACTGGTTTTGCTACATATTTTGTAGGTTAATAGTAAATAAAAATTGGGCTCTTGTTATTACAAGATCTTTCCTTGACTTTCCAATAGAATGTTTAGCTTTTTATAGAATTTATTATCGTTGTCATCAATTTATCGAGTTTCCTAGACAAAGTTAATCTCAATGGTCTATATACCCATTTTCAGGGACTGGATGGAAACAGCCCCTTTTTTATAAGACGCTGCCATTACTTGTTTGTCTAGTGACAAAAATACAAAGTGTTAACTGTGTTCCTCCTGTTATTGAAAATTACATTTGTATGTCTCTATTTACTTCTGTATTTTTCACTAAACTTAAAATAAAATAATGCAAACTTTAACTTGAAACTTGTGAGTACAAATGGATTAACTGTGGCTGTTGAATCAAAATACCTGATATAACTAGGCATCTAAATCCATGACTACCTGGCTAGGAATAAGTCCAAAATTATTAAATGTAACACACCAAAATCAAACTATAAATATCTTAATTACTAAGCATATTGCATATTTTATGTTTCCAAAAGAATGACAACACTCTAAATACCTGTAAAACTCTTCCCTCTCCAGCTCATCTAGCTCTGAGATAATGTAGGATAACGTACGCTCAATGCGAGGAATGATCACTGCAATAAAGAAAAGTCTGTTAAAATGAATCATAAAAATTGAGTCACACATTAGCTAAAATAGAGAGCAGCAAAAACTTTTATTTTTGAGTGGATAAATAAATATTTTAAGATATTGTTTTTCAATAAATATTCTGTCATGACAAAATGCAAGCCAAATTGGCAGAGAGGAGGGAGTGGCATAGTGGATCAACAGGAAGCAGGCATGCACACAAGGAATAGGAAGCAGTGGATCAACAGGAAGCAGTCATGCACACAAGGAATAGGAAGCAGTGGATCAATAGGAAGCAGTCATGCACACAAGGAATAGGAAGCAGCAATGGACACAAAGAATGAATAATATTTGTACATTGTCTAGCCAGTTTCATGAGCCCTTGTTACTTTAGATACAGTCTCGCCAGTGTGCAAGGCTTTGTCTGAATTGTAGTAAAATAAAAATGAATCAAAGAAGACTTATCCTACTCCCCTAGTAGCCTTGCCCGCTGCATTCGGCTAGCAAATCCTCATCTTAATTTAGGCCAGACTCAACAGGGGAGTATAAAAGGGAGCGTGCCCTTAGACCAAGGATCAATGTGTGAAAGAGTGAATGTGTCCAGGCAAACTGGATTATGTTTTTTGGCTATGAACGTTGACTATCTCTCACAAGCAGAATGTTGTAGTGGAGAGCATACAGAGCTGAAACAATTTCAACAAGTGACAAGGGGGTTAAATGAAGTGCTTTGAAATCTTGTGATTATTTGGTTGGTATTCCCACCAATGCAAGTAATTTGAAGATAACATAAGTTGTACTGCTTCATGCCTACTATCGTTCCTCTTTCTCACTACTTTCTTATACATTATAACTATTTAATGGATTATTATTAAATAGTTAATTTAATTTAAAATTTGAAAATAAAATTGTTATTTGTTTGAGGGTCACAAATCCTCAAATCTTGAATAACCTTAAGTATTTGAGGGTTTCATCTCTATTCAATACATTTTATTCTCCCATCTCCCCTCCCCTCTTACCTACAAAACCAGATACTGGGTGTTCCACTGAATACTCCATTAAATTATGACTTATGAGAAGAGACATGCAAAAGGTAAGGTTATTTATAGGGGGAAAGTGGTAGTATTTTTTTCAAAAGGCGATGATATTATAAGCTGAAAGCAATATTATTTATGTAAATAAGAGTCAAATTAGTATTTGTTAAAAAGAACTAGGGAAAATCTGTCTAGATTTTTCGTTCATATTGTGTATTTAACTATTTGACATTTGAGGAAAAATCAAATATAAATATGCACAAAACATTTCACGCTTAGTAATGTCAAACTCAATATATCAATATCATTACCTTCAAGTCTTACAAATCGCAATATCGAAATAATCAATTATCAACTTAGATTTAGACCCAATAATAACACCGAAACATGTCATAAATAACTACTATCAAATATGGAGAAGGGAATACAAATTAAGAAGATATAATAATGCCAAACATGACTGCCTGTAGTAAGGTCCATATATATTAATTGCTTAGACCTAGCGTGAAGTATTTTTTAAAACAGTAGAATTTGTGTAAAAATTTGTTTTATCGCAAATGCGAATTTTGCATGTCCCTAATTATGAGAAAAACAAATTTTTTCCCCACCAATATGGTTAAACACAAACCAAATTCTATTTTCAATTATGTATTTCTAAATAATTTACTGTTCAAAATAAAATAAGAACAATTTACTATGCAGATATATTTATAGAGTATAGCCACATATGCAGCAGAAACATGTGCATTGAATGTAAGCTAGACCATAAAAGTGGAGGCCATATAAATTAAGTTTGTGAGAAGCATGTTAGCAGTCACGAGGAGAAACAGGATAGTAAATTAATTTGAAGTTGTCTGGGCAAGAGTTTAGTTATAGAGAATAAATAATATTGTAGAGGAATCAAGGCTGATATGGTATGGTCATTCTATGAGCATGGAAAAATATTTAACTACAATGAGAAAGATGGAGCTGAAGTATGTAGGAATAAGACCACAAAGGAGATCAAAAACGAGATGGGAGGAGCAGATAACAGCAGGAGAATGAAAGTAAGTAGAGGAGGAATGGTGAAATATAAGCGGAATATGGAACTAATTTATTTAACCAACCTGGCCACAGGTTGAAAAAAGTTGTTTTTGTTTTTGTTAGTCAAAGAAACCAATAGTACAATCATATTTTTATTTTATTTGTAATAAAATAAATTTGATATTTCCAACAAGTATGCTAGAATATACTATATTCACATACAAAAAGTACACTATGCCTGTGACCCACCGTGCTCAATGGCGTTCACTCTCCTGTTGGTGATCTTGATGACCTCGTCGAGCGTGACAAAGGAAGTCTGCAGTGAGGCCAGCTCCACCAGCAACTTTATGGCGCTCTGGTAGTTCTTCTTCAACTTGGTCAGCTGCTGCCCACCTCTAGCCAGACCTGCCAGTTCATATGTGTCCGTGCCATCCTGATAGCTCTCAAACACGGGCAAGGTCACACCTACACACGCATGCAAAAAAAAGATTATTTTACTTTCGTTGCCATACTCAGGCCTTATAGCATATTTTGGGTGTCAAAAAGTAGGACATTTGATAACACTGCTCACCTCATAGTGCCAAAATAAAATAATTAAGAACAATGTTTTTATGTTATTGGGCCTGTAGCAAAAATAGGAAAAGTATTTTATAAAAGGAGGAGGAAGGCTCAACCATCATCAATCCTTTGCAATCCTCCTTTCAACCCCCCCGCCCCCCCCCCCACATCCTTTTAATTTATTTTCTTTTTAGTAAAATATTTATTTTACTTTTTTTTCATTTCATTACAAATCCAAATTTTAAAATAATGATAGTGAAACAAAATAGTAATAATGATGTTCTTTATCATCAAAAGAAGACATAGGTAGGTTCAAATAAACTATCTTCCACCCAAAAGTAAAATATATTTAAAACATAATCTGTGAAACATAATACAAAAATATTTGTTTTACCCCTGTGACTAACTACCTGTTAAGGTTACATGCAAAAAAAATAATTAATCTTTCAATTGTTTTTGGGATCTTTGATTCCTATTGACTTGCACAAAAGTTGCCCAACAATGTTGTTTGTCTTCCTCTTTTTTATAAGATTTTATTTGTTTCTTATTTTCTCAAAAGTAGAGTCACTTTCTTCCAATTTTTTACCCGCAGCTTCTAGCGTAGTTTGAGCTATTTGCAAACCTTTCCGATCATTGCTTTTCATAGCATTATTAATTCTTTCATTCGCTTCTGCCACTAATGACTTGCAAGATTGAACTTCTTCTTAAGCTTCCGATTCTGCTTTTCCAACAGGTTCTCTTTATGCATTGCATCTTTAACTCCCTTACGATTTCTTTTCCAAAACTTTCCTATATGCTTGATACTTCTCTTTGGTTTTTTATTTTCTCTTTATCTTCTTGCTCTTGTTTCTTTCTTTCAATCTCAATTCTCTTATCTTCTTCAAGTCCAGCCAAGTGCAACTTATGAGACCCACATCCTTTCTTGATGAAATTCTTTGTGAATGATACTGTGTTGCACTGATGTTTGTAATGTTTAAGACCATCTTTGGTAGACTGCATGGCTCTGATGGATGCCTCAGAGAGACAGGTCCTGTTGTCAGTAAGATAGTTTGATGTTTGTGAGAATCCTTGCTCAACACCAGTATTTCCATGAGGTAATACAAGGATAGCTTTAAAATCATTTTAATTTAGCCTGTTCTTGTTGGGAATAGTTCATTATAACACTAACTCTAAAATCAATTTGATAACCATTGAATTTCAGAAACACCGTACAAGCTTTCGGGCATACATCGAATTTATTCAAACAGTGTGACACATTATGATACAATATATTGTTTTGCTAGCTTACCAACAAAAAGAGACATCCACACTTCAACCTCTACAAACCAAACTGTTTCTTTCTTCTAGAGGTCAAAAAGTAGGGAAAGTAGGACAAAAATGAACCCTGCATACTGTGTATAAAAGATGCTAGCTAAACCTGAGCCATCAAAATAAAAGAATACAGACCCTGATCATGAATTTAAGTTTAGCAAAACCATCAGTAAAGTTTTTTTTCAAGAAAAATAATAATAATACTTAGCACCACATCTTACTATCCATACGGGTTATAAGCTTATGTATTATTTACTCTAATGGGTTAGGAATTGGGAAGGTTGAATATAGAGGAAGTGTGTCCACATTTGTGTGGAGGGAGAGTGGAAAACCATTTATGGAAAACCACCCCCAGTTCACCTGAGCAATATTCGAACCTCAATCTCCCCATCCTCAGCAGTCTAGCTCTACACAAAACTAGCGTGTTAGCTAACTACGCAACCGATAAATAAAAAAGAAAAATGACACATAAATGTTAAAACATCAAAACAAAAAGGTATATTATTTCTTGTATAACATTTGACCATTACAATAATGTACCAAACAATCGCTTGTTAAGAAGCCACAAAGGTAAACCATTACTGAATAAGCATACAAAATTTATATTAGTGAAAAGAGGTCAGCAGCAAAGGTACAAAGATTAGACTTGAAGGTAAAACAACTTGTCAATCATAATGATTTATAATAGTTGGCCAAGCACCTCAACTCTCAGGGGTCTGATCACCGAGGACTGCAAAGGTTTTTTTAGAATTGTGTCTTACTACCTGTTCAGGCTATACACATATATATTGTTTGTTGAGCTTTTCATATGTTGGTCATTTTATGTGAAAAATGTAGTATTGTGTGTTTTTGTTTTGTATAACTCTCTCTCTCTCTCTCTCTCTCGCAACATCTTGAAGATATAATATGTTCAAATTAATAAAACTAGTCCTTTTTTACAGCTTCTCGTCTTTACTTATCTTGTTGAAGCAAACGGGATACAACCATAGAGCCCCCTAATTATTACTTATCAACAATTTGAACCACCGTGCTTAGTTTGGGAAAGAAGCTCAGGTTGAAGAGGAATCTCTTAAATATCCATCCCTACCCTTCTCGTACTGTATGGTTAGACATGTCCATTCCAGACTCCAGTAATAATACACCCTAGTCAAACTATAAGGGTGGTTGGTATTATTGTGTGGTGTGTACCCTCTTTTTCCTTTTTAGTCTGACCTAAATATTTCCCAGCTGTTACACTTAGGTTGCTGGCAACCATCAACCACACCTGCTGTGTGGGACTGTCATAACTGTGAGATAGACGAGCCTAGTGCTCATTTCTCACTGTTACACCTGGGTTTCTGGCAACCATCTCACACACCTGTGTGGGACTGTCAGAACTGTAAGATAGGCAAGCCTAGTGCTCATTTCTCACTGTTACACCTGGGTTTCTGGCAACCATCACACACACCTGCTGTGTGGCACTGTCAGAACTGTGAGATAGACGAGCCTAGTGCTCATTTCTCACTGTTACACCTGGGTTTCTGGCAACCATCCCACACACCTGTGTGGGACTGTCAGAACTGTGAGATAGGCAAGCCTAGTGCTCATTTCTCATTGTTACACCTGGGTTTCTGGCAACCATCACACACACCTGCTGTGTGGGACTGTCAGAACTGTGAGATAGACGAGCCTAGTGCTCATTTCTCATTGTTACACCTGGGTTTCAGGCAACCATCACACACACCTGCTGTCTGGGACTGTCATAACTGTGAGATAGACGAGCCTAGTGCTCATTTCTCATTGTTACACCTGGGTTTCTGGCAACCATCACACACACCTGCTGTCTGGGACTGTCAGAACTGTGAGATAGACGAGCCTAGTGCTCATTTCTCATTGTTACACCTGGGTTTCAGGCAACCATCACACACACCTGCTGTCTGGGACTGTCAGAACTGTGAGATAGACGAGCCTAGTGCTCATTTCTCACGGTTACACCTGGGTTTCTGGCAACTATCTCACACACCTGCTGTGTGGGACTGTCAGAACTGTGAGATAGACGAGCCTAGTGCTCATTTCTCACTGTTACACCTGGGTTTCTGGCAACCATCACACACACCTGCTGTGTGGGACTGTCAGAACTGTGAGATTGCTTGATAAGCCTAGTGCTCACTTCCCAATGTTACATTTATAAAACGCTGTAATATTAGTGACATTGGCAGTTTCCATTGCTACACCTGATCAATCATTTTCTTCCTGGAACAGGCTTAAGAGTTATCTGAGAAACACTATGGGACAAGCTCTACTTACCAGTCTAACGTCATGTAGAGTTCATTGAGACAATGATGTGAAACCTAAAGAGGTAGTTTCAAAGTTGGCTAAAACTACAAGATGATAATGGTGTGTGAAGCTTCAAAAAGTCAAAGTCAAAGATCAAATCTCCTTCGGCTTCAACTTCCCGACATCTACAATAACCCTTGCATATCCAAAAAATTTTGATGAAGGATAAAACGTCAGTAAATTATCAAATGACTTGATTTTATTTTACTATAAATATGACATTTTTCAATATTTGATAGTTTTAAAACCGTTACTAAACAGAATTTAAACAATGACTAGTAATTTAACTAACACAACATAAGCATGGATCAAAAACGGGTACGTAAATGTTAATATATTATATTCACTATCACCAAAATAATTTTGTAAAAAATAAAAATACCTATAAAGAAATAACATTATGGTCACTGGTATGAAAGAGAAAAAGCACTTTAATCGTGCTATCATTGCAGCTTGCGTCAAATGTTTGGTCCTTAATATTCTCTCCCGTTGGAATTATCTGTGACAAATTTACAAGTGCATTTTGCCATAGAAGTTTTTCTAGCTTCTTCGCATTTTCTTTATTATTCAAGATGGCTGATATGGAAAGTATAAAACAAAATCAAAATTTAATTTATAATTATTATTGGAGAAATGCAGTTAAAAAGACATGTATATGTAAAGTTTGCAAAATAATATTATAAACTCCACGATGTAAGTAAAAATTTAAACTTAATCGGTAAGTTACTAAGCTTATCAGTAAGTCTGTGTGCATTAATTATTAATATAGTCCTTAGGCAACAAATAAGGAAATTTTCCTGACCCTTGTTACTGACAAGATATAGAAAAATAATTAATTTAAAAATTAAAAGTAGCGTTAAGTGATAACAACAAAAATCCTAGGTAGCCTCGACTGAGACTTAAGACTTTTCTTCACGAGTTTCAAGATTCACTTTGACTTTGCTTTGCATTTAAAAAGTGGCCTTCGCACACCCCTACAAGATGATATTTAATTTAGTAAACTAATCATATGAAGTATAAGTGTGCATTATGTCATGTGTATAAGATATTTGAATCATAATTTTATTATGTAGTGCTGGTATTATCAATGCTCACTTATTAAACATATAATTCTTCCTCTTTGGTGATACTTTTTAAACTACCTTTTCCCTGAAGAGTTTACCATATGCTCTTATTTAGAGGTAATTATAATGAAAAATGAAAATAATTTTTTATATGAATTTATATTAGGCTTATAATGTTTTGTAGCATTTAGAATTGGGTTGAATTTCCAATTTATGTTCGAATATGAATATTGTAAAAAGTTAAAAACATAAAAGGAAATAAAAATATAATAGAATAAGAAAAAATATGAGTAATAAGTAGAATATGTTAATTTTTTTCTTATACTCCATTCATTTACATTCTCAGTTAAGTGTTAAATTTCTCCTGAAAAACTGAAAAAACCAAAACTATGAGTCTTGAATCAGAAATTTTCTTTAATCCCCAAATTTCAAATAATCTTTCGAGGGTCCCATCCATAATAGTATTATTTTGGAAAAATTGCAAGTAAATTTAAGAAATATTTGCAATAATTAATATTTAACCCTTTGAGTGCCAACGTCGCCTAGAGAGATACGCAAAATATCTGCTAGAATTGCCAGCGTCGCTCACAGTGACCCGATGTTTTCGAGCTCATAGTTCCGTCTTAAGTTAACAGATAGGGTAGATTTTATTTACACTGCATTCTCGTATGTTCAAGCTACTTTATATGTCTTTGCACCTAAAGTTTCGATATATATCGAATATAAAAATTATTATTTTCTAACTTCATGACTTTTATTTTTGGCCTTGTTTATAATAACATGGCTGCTAAGAGTAAAGCTGTGATTCAAGAGACAGAAATACTCGCAATACTTAGCGATAGCTCAAGCGAAAGTGATCAATTAGCTAGTGATTCTGAAAGCAGTGATTCTGAATTTATAAATAATGAAAATGAACATGAATTATCTTCAAGCGAAAGTGAAATATTGGAACAAGTAGGCCTATACACATTATCATGGGCCTATATTTTTGACAAATAGCTCCATTATATTGTGTAATTGTCATTAGGTTTTGTAAAATATCTGTTTGCTATTACTGAGTGCTATGTTTTTCAGTGAAATTGTAGCTGCTATACATAACCCAATTTTAAAATCAAATCTAAAGTCTTTTTGTTTTGTTGATATTGTTATTTACTCAGTTTTTTATGGTCTTTTCACTGATTTACTCTATTTTGGGCTATTTAAATTTTCAAAGCTTAAAAATTAATGTTAAACAAAAAAATTTAAAATAAATTTAAAAAATATTGTTGCCAATAAGTTTTTATTATATTAGAAATATAAAAAAGGCTAAATGTAATTAAATAATATGATAGATAGACATGTTAGTTAGTTCATGTAAAAATTTGAATGCAATAGATTCAAAGACTACAAATTTATTAAAATTTTAATAGAATCCTCCATTTTTCAATAAAATAGCTTGGCACTTTTAGCACGTATTATTGTAATTTCTCTTGGCACTCAAAGGATTAAAATAGTTTTAACAAGAGTCACTTTGCAATTAATTATATATATATATTTAGCAGAGGCCTACCTGCAACATTGTCCCTCTTAGTGCGTATCTTGATCTGTGCCTTGGTAACGTTCTGTATGACCACCTGGTTGAAGTCTCCTGTGGCAAACTTGGCCTCTGCTAGGGAGAACGCTGCCTCCTTCATCACTTCACCCATCAGAGTTTTAGTCTACACCAACACAAGTGTATCATAAGTTGGATATATATGGTGTCTGCAGTACAATCTAGGACTAGGAATTTTACCAAAACATTTCAATTTTATATGGTAAAAAGCAATATAATATCCTTGATCAAATTTAGTTTTGTTTTAAGTCTGTTCAACACCAAAGTAAACTAACGATTGAGATACTGGTAGTAGATTAAGGGGAATGAACTTGCATTACATGAAAGGGTGGTGGGTAGAGTCCACTGATAAAACACAAATGAAAATCCACCTTAAGTAGCTTAGAGGGAATATACCCGCTGTAGAAAGAAGGATGGATAAACCACAGTAATAACCAGGGAGTCGAACCAGAACCGATAACCAAAATTAAAAAGTTATTTTTAAGCAACCAGAACAGAAAACCAAAAATGAAATTGCTTAAGAACCAGAATCAATATATATTTCTAGGTTAATAAAGGTTCTTATCGGTTATTACTTTTTATAATAAATAAAAAATGTATTTTTTCCCCTTCTTCCCGAAACTTGATTTTATTTTGAAAATAGAATTTTACCTTTTCTAACAAAATCTGTGAGTTAAATATACTTAATTTCCAAGGGGATTATATAAGTATCAATGTGAAACTAGCAGTAAGTATTAATGAGTAAAGATTCTTGAGAAATAATTAGTTTCGCATCTTTTAGGGTTTTCTCAGTTTACTCTTTAGGCCAAGAGCTTAGGATAGTGTATTTAACTTTGAGCGACAGCAAACGTGTCTAAGAAGCAGTACTGAGAAATTGCCCAGTTGTACAAACAGTGTAATCTATATATAAAGAAATGTATTTGAAAGTGTTGCTCCTCAAAGTTAAACAATTAAAGTGGTTGTTGGATGGGCAGTTTCGTTAGAGGGGTGAAGGGGATAGGGATCCCAAATTGTTAATCTTTGCACTCGTCCTTCAACTATAAATAATAAGTAGTCCAAAGTTTGTGTTCATTGTGTGTAGTTCTAAAGGGGTTTATAGAACTTATTAATAAATTATTATTTGATAGATAGGGCTAAATAAATTTTATCCAGTGTGGAATTTCTTTAAGTGACAAAGAGTGATACATCAAGAATATTATAATATTTAAGGTAAATAACAAAGGATATATATTGAAACCATGCAAACTCAATTCTTATTTTGGTGTCTCTACAAACTAAGGACTTTTAAGAAAGTGTTAACATTTTAAACTTGAAAAGCATGAATTTAAATTGAGAATAGTGCTTTTTGTATAAAAAATTGATAAAAATTATGTAGATTTTTTAAATCACTACGTATTACTGCTTGTTCAGGTTATACGCATATATACATATATGGTATACTCATATTTACATATACATATATGGTATTTACATATATATATATGTTAATTACGCTAATGGGTTATGGATGAGTAAGAAAGCACTTTAGAGGTAATCTAATCCCATTTGCATGGAAGAAGTGATAAATCAATAAGGGAAAACTACCCTCAGTAGAACCAACCAGGAGGAGTCTAACCTCTATCTCCCCGTCATCAGCAGGCCAGTTTAACATGTGTGACGCCTTAGACCATTCATTCACTAAAGGTTTAGTTATTTTTACTATAAAAATAAAAAGTGTAATTGCTTCATCCCACAAGTGAGCTATTCCTACTGAGTGGCCTCCACATGTTGGTAAAAATAGTGCCAACTTTTTTGAATAGAGGGTGTCATGTTGTCAGCACAATGAACCTTCCAGCCATTAATCTCAAGAATATACTTAGGTAAAAATCTAACAAGAAAAAAAATGTCTCCAATTTTCTTTGAACAAGGGTTGCGATGCATTTTTGGCGACAATGTCTCCGAGACTCTGTGATGACACAAGTTGGGTTGTAATGCACTTGGGCTGCCTTTATAGCCTAGACTTAGCAGTTTCCAATGCAATATACGAGGGTGGCGCATAGACGCTGGGCTTTGTTTCCTGCTCTATTGGAATCTCAAATATTGATACCACCGTGGTATATATTTTTATAAATAATCATTTTTCTTGGCGATTCAGATTATCAACAATCCAGGTTTTTGACGTCCAAATTCTCGACATTCTACTGTATATGCGTATAGCCTGGACAGGTAGTGGAATGTGGTGGAATAAAATTAAGTGAACAGCTTTTATGACTATTGAAAGAAAATATTTCAGCAGTTTTTTTTATAATGTTATATATTTATAGGAATGCCAGAATATTTTAAATATACAATTTTTCACCTCGATAATCTTTCCCAAGATTAGACGAAATCTCATCTGCAAAGCATCTGCTTTCTTCTTAAGTAAGCCGTGACCTTTTGTGGCTCCCAGCAATCTTGCCTTCATGATCATCTGGGCTCTAAAATATATAACTATTATTTAATACACAGGTCAAGTCACTTGGTGTTTTATCAGATGAAAAGAATACAAATCAAAGTAATTAACTATGGAATTTGGTAACCAAGTAGTGGCAATTTTAAGATGATTCTTTTTTTAAATAAAACCCATTAAAAATCAAATTTTATTTAATAATATCTAGGCATAATACAGTTCAAAAATTTATAAATGTTTGTCTCATGTAAGGTGAGAGACCATGTTTCACACCCATAGAAAACAACCGGTAAAATTAATTGTTCCTATTTATTCATAGTTTTATATTCCTATACATAGGGTGAAATATGGTCTCTTACCTTAGTGCTATGTGATGAAAACAAATTTAGGGTGTTCAAAAACAAAGTACTTCAGAATATATCTGGTCCAAAAAAGGGATGAGGCTACTTGGTAGTGGAGGGGGTTACATAATGATGCATTACATATCCTGTCCTCATCACAAGATATTGTTAGGATAATCAAGTCTTGTAGAGTATGGTGGCATGCTGTGCGAATGGGAAATTCTATAACTTTGTTTAGGGCACTGACTACAAACCCGATTGAGAAGAGTTCATCAGGAAGGTCTAGACACAGACGCACACTAAAATGTACTTGAAAGAGATTGGGTGTAATGAGGTGGACTGGATAGAACTAGCTTAAAATAAGGATAGGTGACGTACTTTTGCAAGTGATGCAATGAGCTTTCGAGTTCCTAATACCATAAAGTATGTAAGTATTAAATGAAACTAAGACATAGCAACTAATTTTCATTGCAAGAAAAATTGTCTTGACAGCCTCCCAGAACTCAATAACAAATTCAACATAATACTTGGGCATAACCATGCGAGAAGGTGCGACTATTAAACCATAATTGTCACTCCAATAAATTTAAATGGCGGCATATTATCGCATTGGCAAAAAATACAATTATTAGTTACCAAACTGGACTCCAATTAATAATAAAGAAATTAAAATAACATACGTCTGTCCAGCACAAAATTTATTTCAATTCATATAGTGGTAAAAAAACAATTTATTTTATTGTTTTTATTGTTGAATTTTTTACATTCAAACGCAATGGCATTTCTTGCATTATTACAAAACAAAACCATAAACGGTGTAATCTTTGTCTATATTCAAAGAGGTTTGTATGCTTACAGGTCCAAAGACATCTCGTCACTAAATATGGCAGTTAGTAAAGTTTTAAAATAAGTTTTAAAGTTTCTATAAATGTTTTATTAGTGGAGCTTAAGCTTTAAACTAATAATATAAATAAATACCAAATAATGTACTAATATTGTTTTTGTAAAGCATCCAGAAAGAGGTCACTTCTAATTTTATTACTAGTTTATTAACAAAATGTTTAGATATATTTGTATCTGCTGTTATTTTCATTAGAAATTTAAAATAAAGTAGCTTTGACTTTAAAATTAAATTATTCACAAGAATTGGTCGAAAATAGTGTAATTGATGATATTCAGTGACGTCACCATAATCTTGCCACCAGTTTGCGCCTTGTTTAGTGAAATGGATCAATTGATAAGGTATATCTTAGGGAGTATCTTGGGTGCAAAGTTGTGCCATTTCTAGAATTGTGCCAAAGCAGATTGAATTTGTTAGTGAATCCAGGCCCAGATTTCCATGATCTTAGATCACGCTGTAATGTAATTAAAATTAAATAATACGATCTTTATATTTTATGTATATTTTATGTAGGTTTATCATTTGATTTTACATATGTTTCTGTTTGCAAAAACTGTATTGCAAAGAGTAATATTTCATAATTTCTTTTTAAAAAAAACACCTCTTATTGAACAGATGATGTGAACTTTCACCATGATTTTTGTACTTTTATGTTGCAGAACATATTTTCGACATTTAACATACTAGACTTGTTTTTTTATGTTACAGCCAAACATTTCTAGTGTTGTGATTGGATGTTTAGGTGAGAGACTAATGACTAAGAGAAGATAACAGCATTATAATATATAGTTGCATTTATCAAGCTCTATAGCACCAGCTATAGCTTGTTTTACCATAGCAGAACAGAGACTTTCGCCAACTAGAATTTTAATTAGTAAAATGTCCTGAGGTAGTGGTTAGATTCTTTAAAATAGGGTCTAGAGTAGGGTTTATACAAATTATCTTCAAGGGCACCGTTTAAAATAAAAAATGTACTGTTTAAGTTATTAATTTCGAAGTGGAGTGTTATTATCTTTGAAATACAATAAAGTTTTGTTAGTTCAGCCATGTGTTTCTTAATTAAAAATTACTTCAACAAGTGTTGGCAGGGACACTCCCATAATACATGCAGTTCTACAACAACACTTTATAGGTCACTTCAAACTAGCATGTAAGAGATTGAAACAATCCATATTTTAACTGTGAGAATGATTTATTATAAAAACATACCCTCTTGAAGGAAATATTGGTAGTCTGTCGTTAGTCGAAGACATTCTTTTAACCAATATTAAGTCTACAACAGCTTATTAAGAAAGAGTCAGCTGACAAGACAGACGACAACTTTTATCATAGATAACACATAAAAAGGAATATCTTCAAATAAATTAAGCATGTTTTCGAAGTGGGTCTGTTATCGATGTTTACAATCTATTCGTTTTCGCTCTAGTGATGTCGCTTCTGGCTAAGAGTGATTATGACCGATACAAAATTAGACTTCGGTGTATGGTAACGCTTTCCTTAACCAAATTAAAAAGACCGGTAAAAACCAATGAGTTGCGAATTGTGTGCCAATTTCAAAACCGCTTTACTCCTCATGTTAGATCTAAACGAGTATAACTTTGAATTCAATGGATTTTAGCAATTACAGTATATGTAAATTAAAATAAACCACAATTACTAGTGCTAAGCATATACCAGTAGGTAGGTACTTAAAAGCAGTTTAATTATGAATAAAAGAAATAGAGTATAAAATTATCTAGGCCTAGCTAATTTTACATAAGTACTTCCTGTTGCTATTGGCTATTTAAATTCGGAAGATATGTTATCATTGTATGTTGTGTAAATATTGTTATTATTATTATTATTATTTAGCATTGTGTCTTACTAGCCGTTTGGATGATGCGTTGTCTAAATATTAGGCCTAGTCTTAGTAAGAATCTACCAGTCTAACTATGAATAAAATATCTCATTTTCCGTCAATTTCTAGTAGGTACAACTAGATCAATTATATAAATTAACATAACAGTTATTGGATCTACTTCACGTCAACCACCTTTTTTGTTTACGAAAAACCACTCAAAGTCATTTTCTCACTTCACCTTGGTCAAAAACTCTCGACACCAAGATTTAACCAAGTCATCGGAGAAAACTCGCTTATTGATGTATTTGATAAAGTCCATCTAGCATAAGAGTGGTGGTAACTGACAGCTAGAATAAGATTGTTGTTGCAAACATTGGTTGAAAGTAAATAATGTTAATCTATGAAGAAATAATAATGACTTGGCGGGTACATCTTGGTGTTCCCGCCCATATACAATGTTACAAATGTACCGTGGGCGAATACGAGGGAGTATCAAAAAGTTTCAAGGCTGGTTCTGTAAAATGTAAATAAATTACCTTATTTAAATCTGGCCACTATCTCCTTCAAATTAGTTCCCTTGTGCAGCGATACAACGATCTCAGTGTTTTTTCAACTTTTGGAAATCTCCCTGGAAGTTCTGGTTTCAAAAATTGCACAACACCGCCTGTGATTCACGCTTGATCTCATTCACGGTGTTGAACCGATGACCCTTGAGCTTTAACTTAATCTTAGGGAAGAGGAAGAAGTCAAAGGGGTCCAAATCCTGTGGGTACTGGGGTGAGGAGTAATCATGTTGTTGCGTCCGGTAAACTCACTCGTTTTCATCGCTGTCTGTGTCAACGCACCGTTGGCATGTTTGGAGCACCCAATTGCCCGCAAGCCACAGTTCTGGTTTTTTCCACCAAAGGTCCTCTCTCAGACGCCTCAGAACATAATAGCAGAACTCGGCGTTGACAGTCTGACCCTCGGGAACAAATTGAAAGTGCATAATCCTGAGAATATTGAAGAAAGCTATGAGCATGCACTTGGTAACGCTCCTGACCTGCTTCGCCTTCTTCTGTCTTGGAGATATTGGTCTCTTCCACTGCGAAGACGTTGTTTGGTCTTCAGGTCGTAACCGTAGATTCAACTCTCATCTCCTGTTATGATCCTTGACATGAAGGTTGGGTCATCCAAAGCATGTTGACGGAGTTCCTGACAGACATAGGCACGATACTTCTTCTGTTCGAGGGTCAGAAGTCTAGGTACGAACTTAGCGGCAACATGCATGTTAAAAATGAACGTGAGGATTGTCTGCATTTATCTGTATGACACATTGACAATGTCAGAAATGTCTTTAATGGTCATCCGGTGATACTCGTGCACAAGTTGCCTAACTCTATTCACAATTTCCGGGTTTGTGCACGTGGAAGGTCACCCTGACCTCTCTTTGTCTTTTAGTGACGTTCTGCCGCTCCTGAAGCGTGACTGCCACTCAAAACACACCATATGGCTCATAGCTTAAATGCCGTAAGCATGTTGCATTATTTGTAAGGTATCCATTACAGATTTTCCTAGTAAGAGGCAGAATGTGACGTTCGCTCTCTGCGCTTGTTTGCGGTCCATGATTAAATCGCAAATACACCCGTGCACGTCGTCAAATAATCGTGTATGACACAGCCACTGGTCAACACATAACGATGCCATTTATGGTACTGACAGATGAAAGTCACAAATCGCCACACCAGCGCACGCATATTCTTGCTGCGCTCTGTTTTCATTTTATAGAACCAGTCTTGAACTTTTTGACACCCCCTCGTATTCTCGATTAGATTATGAGTGTTTTTATATCACCCTGCATCACGGTTTACACTAACGGAGTTGGACAAGATCTAATATGCGGCTGTAAAATTGTGTCTGGGCGCTTGACGATTAACATACACTCCCAACCATTGATCTCCTCAGTGAAGTGGGATTACTTCTTTTATTTCTTAGGCACCAGCTTTTGGCAGTCAGGTTTTTTACTAAAGATTGTTCAAACTCAAGTTCTTTGCAGTGAAGACGTTGTATCTTTAAAAAATTAAGTGGAGGCTAATAAGCCAGTCATTGTAGATTAAAACCTCTAACAAAATATAATAGGAATAAATGAAGGCTTTTTAGATTCAGAAAACTGTCCCAAATAACATATATAAAGAATTAAAAAATCAAAGTATAGAAAAGCCACCATATGGGATGCAATCATAGATTTACTTTTGAAATCATCTAAATGCACTTGACTAATGCTATATTGCTAGAATTTCCTTCAAATATATATCAAATGAATGGTCTTTGAACCAGAAATCATAAACACTTCATTTTAATTTGTTTATGTTCTGTTCAATTTATTTCAAAATTTAAACAAATGAAAAGGCAATTTAGTTATGAACATTAATAATATTAAATTTTAATATAGGCCCTAAGTGGTTTAAATCAGTTTGTTAAACTCTTATAGAAATAACAGTGTTTAAATTACTGTACTCTCATTGGAAAAACTAACATAATTCAAAAACTACTTTGTTAAAATTATTTGTTATTAGTCATTTCCAAAACCATCAAGGTTCCTCATCAACACAATATTCATACATTTCTATATTGAAGTTCCTGAAAAGAAAACCGTGACATTCCCTGCAAGCTTAATATGAACACTCCAAACTATGCCTTCAGCATGAGTAACTTGAGGTACTACAATCGGTTTTGCATTTACGTCTAATCGTATCCAGCAGAGCTGGTTGGAGGTCATTGAGTACTAGTAGGAGTTGACCCCCTTGTGATTTATAACCCAAATCCTGAAAAGTGACGGCTTGTGTATAGGCAATGCGGAACTGCAGCACCCCCTATTTCCACTTGATATTATCGATAACATTTAATATATTGAGTCCTTTTTTCTTTAATTTTCTCTTTATTTTTATAGTAAAATATATATTCCTTAAGCTTAGTGTCAGTACTTCAGTAGCCGTCCCCCAGTTTATGAAAAGATACAAAAATCTTTGTGTGGAGCTGTGTGCTTCACAGTGCCAGTGACGTGGTGTTTGTTGTGCGCATGCGCATATAGGATGTGGTGGGGAGGAAGGCGGGACTACTAGGTAGAATGAGCACTGTTACTCTCGTAGTGGAGTGGAGTGATGGTGGAAGGATTTTTTTTTACTCAGCATGTGTTGTGCTTAAATACCCTGTACCATATATTTGAATGTGATAAAGTGTAGAAGAGTTTAGAATTAGATTATTATTCTTCTTCCAGCTATTCTATTTGGTTAATTTTTTTCGGTTCTTTTATTTAACAGAAGGACTAAATGCACTTTCAGTACTTTCAACGGAGAAAAGTTTCCTCAATAGGCATTCAGAGATCAAGGAGAAAATTATTAGCTTTTTGCACAAATTAAAACATGAAGAATGTATTTCATTTTTAAATGAATAGATCAAGCTTGAACTGTAACAATTTAAGTTAAATTAATTGATTTTTTTTTAATTTGATCAGGTTCCTGAATACATTTTCTTTTTATACATATTTTTTTTCCTTTAACACAATTTTAAAACAAAGGCTAAAATTTTTGTGGAGCAGCACCTCCACTAATTTTAGCTAAGACCCGTCACTGATCCTGAAGTATAAAATATGTATTATCGTTCGAAACCTGAAATTGGTACCGTAGTTAGTGTCAGATTAAGGTATTTGGGGGTGATTAGGCTATTGAAATATCTGGGGCCCTATTTACTTGTGCCATGTAAGATGCCCAAGGTTTTATAGTACACGCAGTTAAAAGTGTTAAATAATAAAAAGAAGCATTGAAATATTATATTTTGAGTATATTTTAAATGTTAAACTAAGCAAAACACAAACTTTAAATCTATATTATAGTTAAAGTCATGCAAAAACGTACAAAATTAAACATAAGTTACAAATAGAAATGTCAAATTAAAATGTATTTTTCCTTACCTTAATATTTGCGAATGTTTGCATCAAATGACAACTCTCTCGTAATATCATGTTAGCAAGACCGTCAATTCTTGGTTCAATTATTGTTGACCGTAATTTAGTTTTAATCAAGATAAGTTTTCAAAAAGAGCGTTTTGCTTCACAGTATTTGGTTAGAGGAGTTACCAAACACAATTTTAAAGCAGTAACTACATTTGGGAAAACACCAATCAAATTGTTCTCATACATAATTATATTTAGCAATTTCCTGGTAACTAACTACACCATTGATAAAGTCTAAGAACTGTAATATTTCTAGTTTTAAAGATTCATCAAGATCCTCACTGTACTTTTTTTTTTAACAGTTACTAAGCGAAATTTCGTCTATAGTATTTGAAGTATTGCAATCAACTAAAGTTTTAAATTGTGGTGGACATTTTTTGAAAGGCTGTAGGGGATTATTAGGTCCACTGTATAATTTATAACTATCACAACAACAAAATCACCTATATTAAGGGATGAAATGCAATTTTTGAAGTTGCACGAGACTGTTCAGAATGGGTTAGGAGCTGGGGGCCCCGGAATTAGCAGGGGTCTGGGGCTGCAGTCCATATACCCAGGGCCGTAGCGAGGGGGGGGGGCTGCAGGGGCAGCCGCCCCGGGCGCCGGGCTCGAGGGGCGCCATCAAGATGTAGATTTAAGAAATATAAAAGGTAAGATTTCGAAATTTATTCGAACGCGCAGTTAAAAAGACGTATACAATTCTCCTTTAAGAATAAAAATGGTGACTTGATGAAACTTCCATCATCCGAACACAAAATGTTTGTATAGATTTGTCTTGGGTGACACTGACAGTAAAATCTACTATGAATATGTGACGGACGAAGGACAAACATTCCAAGCGAGGGGGAGATAGCCAAGCGGAAGTAATTAGGGGCTGTAACTTGACTGTCTGCTTAGGAATGTGGTCTCTTTGTTTTGGCACCTGCGAAGGGGGGTAGCAAGTAAGACAAGTTGCCAGTGAACAGTTAGTGTGCGGTACGCGCAGTGTTTCGTGCCAAGGGAGGGCAGCAGGGGCGGAAGTAAAACGACCGAACGTGAAAGGAGCCGTGCAGAGAACGGCCCGAACGGGGAACGGAACGTAATTAACATTTATCTGAGAAGCGTGTGACAGTATAAATTTTAAATGTGAAATTTGCTCGTTGCCGTGACACTGTAAATGACATTTATTTGATTAGCATTGTTTGTAAATTTGTATGACTTTATTGATTAATTTGCGTGTGAATTATTACACTGTGCCACGTGTGTGTGTGTGTCGAAATGGGGCCTACAAAGTTGTCGGGAGCACAAGGCAGAAAACGGAAAAAACAACAAGAGGCTGATAACATAGTCCAAGCCAAGCAGTGGCAAAAACTGGGTTGGGTAAAGAAGGTGGATCCCTCAACCGCTGCGCTACCACTACAGCAAGGTATTGAAAGTAGGCCATCTACATCAACATTTTTAGAAAATGAAAACTTTACTAAAGTAACTAAGCATGTAACTGGTAGTGTAAATGTACATTCAGAGGGTTCTAGAACAAATCTTAACCAGTCCTTTCCAACATTTACTCCTTATGAAGATGTACAGGAACAGGATTTGGAAAAAGAACCAACCAAAATTCAACTAAATTTTAATGATCCCACAACATGGTCTGATTTGAATGACCATATGAGAAGCTTATTAGTTGAACATGGTCCAGAACAAAATAAAACCGGTAATTTTCTTTTATCAATTAATTCAGAAAAAAGGCATTTTACGGGAAGTTGGTTCCATAAAAAACTTTTGAACGGAGAAAGTGTAGAGCGAAATTGGCTAATTTACAGTGAAGAGAAAAAATCTATTTACTGTTTTCCCTGCATGCTATTTGGAAAGCATTCTAATTCATGCTTGGCAAATCCAAAAGTAGGATTTTCTGACTGGAAAAAATTACACCCTCGAATTCCAGAGCATGAAAATTCTGTAGAACACCGTGAATGCTATGTTACATGGAAAAACTTTGAAAAAAGGATTAAAGAGGGCAGTACAATTGATACTGAACTACAGGAAATTATCATAAAAGAAAAAGAGAAATGGCGGCACATTCTCAAAATTATTGTTGATTGTATTTTGTTTTGTGCAGTCAACAACTTGGCTTTTCGAGGTTCAAGTACAAATATACGCGATGCCAATAATTGTGGTATTTTTTTAAATTTGCTAGAGTTTGTTTCTCATTATGATAAACAGCTAAAAGAGCATATTACCTTAAGCAAAGAAAAAAAAGGAATTACAAATTACTTTTCTCCAACAATTCAAAACGAGTTCATCAATTTAATAGGTGACACTGTACGCCAAGAAATATTAAAATACATCAGAGAGGCAAAATATTTCTCAATTTCATTTGATTGTACACCAGATGTAGCCCATCATGAACAAATGTGCCAGATTATTAGGTACGTGAAAGTTTCAGAGGGTGTTTGCTCTATTGAAGAAAGTTTTATTGATTTCATAAAAACTAGTAAAACGACTGGAGCTGGTTTAACTGAAGAGATTCTACAAAAAGTAGAAGCCGATGAACTTGATATTCAAAATTGCCGAGGGCAAACATACGATAATGGTTCAAATATGGCTGGGAAGTATTCAGGAGTCCAGGCCCGTATACAAACAATTAACAGCCATGCACGTTTTATGCCATGTGCTGCTCATTCATTGAATTTGGTTGGTGTTCACGCTGCTGGAGTTTCTCCAGATGCTATCACATTTTTTGGAACAGTACAAGAACTGTACAAATTGTTTGCTTTCAGTGTCAAAAGATGGGAAATATTATCCAACAAACTTTCTACCACTCTCAAGCGTCACTGTGATACAAGATGGGCATCCAAATATTCTGCTGTTCATGCACTTTATTCACAGCTTGATAAAGTCGTCGAGGCCTTAGAGGAAATTTCTAACAACCCTCAATTCCATGACTGTTTATCAGTGGTTAAAAGTCTTCTTAAACAAATTAATTTTAAGTTTGTTTGTTACTCTGTTATGTGGGACAAAATACTAAATCAGATCTCCCGCGTGAATGAACAGCTACAGCACAAAGATATGACCGTGGACCGTGCAGTTAGTCACTTGACTGGATTGAAAGATGCCTTACAAGATATCCGAGACACAGGGATTGATGTTATACTGGATGAAGCATCGAACATCTGTGCTGCAACATCTCTTGGAATTGACTGCTTTTTCGAGGAGAAAAGAGTAAAGAAGAGGAAAAGACTAACTTTGGAAGAAAGTGAGGACACTGTTTTGACAGGAAAGCAAAGGTTCAGTATGGACTTTCATGTTATTTTGGACAAAGTCTTAGAACAAATGGAATGGCGTTTTAAATGTTTTAGTGAAGTGTTGGATGACTTTAATTTTTTAACGGGCAAGTCCTTGCATTCTATGACTGTAGAAAATTTAAAAGCTAATGCAAAACGCTTAGCAAATAAATATGATAAGGATCTGGATACTTCTGAAATAGAGGGGGAAATAGCTAGTTTTAAGTTTCAGGCCAGTTCTTTATTTGAAAAAAGTAAGGATCTTTCAAAAGCAACGTCTCTTGACCTATTAAATTTAATCCACAAAATGTCAATAGCCACATCTTATCCAAACCTAGTAATTGCTTTCAGATTATTTTTAACATTGCCAGTTACTAATGCATCTGGTGAACGAGGTTTTAGTAAGCTGAAAATAATAAAAAATTACTTAAGGTCATCAATGGGTCAAGACAGGTTAACACACTTGGCAATTCTATCAATAGAAAAAGATGTTGCTAAAAATATTAATTACGATGAAATAGTCAATGTTATTATTATTATTATTATTATTATTATTAGCACCGCGTCTTACTACCCGTTCGGGTTATACGCTCTTACGCTAATGTGTAATGGTAGGGTGATTGTGAGATGAAATGGAGGACCTACAGTTTAACGTGGAATCCGAACCACGGTGGAGACCTGGCATTCCTCACATTCACAAGATGTCTTGTCAGAGGTGAATAGTCAATGATTTTGCTGCTGTTAAACCTAGAAAGGTGAAACTGTAAGTATAAAATAATTCTGTTAGTATTTTAATAATAAATTTACTTCTACATTTTTCATAAGTAATTGAGCTAGCAATTAATAATAAACAAAAAGTATTCTTCATTCAATTCAAACTATTTACAATTTTTTTATTTACTACAGTATGTATTTAAGCTCATATAATCAGCACAGACTATTGAATAAGATTATCTATATAAGTTAATTTTTAATAAAAATAATATTAAATTATAATAAATATTTACTGAATTTTTTTGGTTACTATTTAAGAGAATTAGCAAATTATAACTGGGACAATAATTGCAAGACACATTATTAATAGCAAGATTTTTGCTATACAGCTATTGTATTACATCTGAAACAGGTATACAATACGATATGACACCATCAACTGCTCCGTTATGACTGGGCGGAAATGGGGTGGCTGCGGTGAGGGGGCGCCAATGTTACTGTTTGCCCCGGGCGCCAATTACTCTAGCTACGGCCCTGCATATACCTACCCTTAACCCGGCACTGTTGGTAGTAGATCCTTAGGTTATGGAATTTAGCAGCAGCTGACTTTGGTGGAAGTGATTGTGCTTGATCTGCTTTTTGTGAGCCACCTTTTCACTTAAACATTGAGACTACTACAGTAGCCCCATGGTTTGTTTGGTGCTGACTGACAGCTCACAGCTTACGGCTTTTAAAAGTTACCAGACCATATTATGTATCCCTACGCCGAACCATATGATCTGCAAAAACATGTGTCTAGCAGCTGTCACTTCTGACAGTCCAAATGTAGGTGTATACCTAAATCTTGACTGTCAGAAGTCAGCAGCAAAGCCATGGGGCTAAAGTAGTCACTTAGTAGGTTTACCAAGATCTTATAAGATCACTAGTCCGGTGAGCTGCAATGTACTAAACCACTAAAAAACAGGGGTTGGGAGTAACTTGTGCCATCACTACCCCATCTCCTACCGCTGTGGCACGGGGATCATGGTGGTACTTTTTAACCTCTTTCGTGGCTGTCTTTAGGGTACCTTCCTCAAGCTTTACTGAATTAAGTTTAAGTGGAATTTAGAAGAGTGATAAAAATATTAATTGCCACTTTAAACCGCTATAGGGATCTATAGGGTGTTAGAATAAAGAATACATGGTGTTTACCTAGATAGAGCTTGAGTCACTACCAGTACCTGGATTGATGTCCCTGTGCTTCCCCTTTGGGTGGTTCCAGAACTTCCGGTGAAATCTTTTTCTTGTACGCGAGAGTCTCCGATACTTATCGCCTCTCATGTTTTATTTATTGAAACACGCACTTCAGCGATGGTAGCTGCCTGCAATCTCTTGGCTTCTTTCCTCACTATCAATCACGTTGTCACCATAAGACAATATTGTTATTTAAACATTTTCATAATAAAACTAAAGTTAAAATCTTTTGGTAAAATAAAAACAAGAATATAGTTTTTTAAATACAATTAAATAATCAACTGTTCATTATATAAACAAAACAAACATTCTTTTTCAAACCAAACAGAATTATATTTTTCAATACTTTCACTGACACGAATTCATTTTTTTGTATAAGCTTCACACTCGGCTCTAGAGAGGGCAATGGGCCTATTATCCAAATCATGACTTGGAGGTAGTCGGCAATAAACTAACACTTGTGTCAAGCAGTCACAAGCTTCATGTACGCTCCCACAGAGGGCAGAAAAGTCACCTACAAAATATAGTTTACCTACTCTATTTCTATGATTCATGTAAAGCTTCTATTTGGTTTTTAGTTTACATTCACCCCATCTCTGATTCACCCGATCTTACATAAAAGATAATTAGTTAAAGGCTCTCATCAAAACCAAGCTANAAAAAAAAAAAAAAATGCTTCTCTTGGAACGCGTACAGCCAGTAAGAGTAAGTGAACATACCCCAACGACACACATGCTAAAAAACAAAAAAGTATAATTTTACTATTCAAAATAAGCGATATGATAATAACTTTAAAAAAATATATATTTTCTTGTAATCTATTTAAAATATTACCTTACCAACATTTTATGATTTTTATCTTGCTTACATAAATTATTTTGTTGAGAAAATGTGTTGAAAACAATGTTTAGAATTGATTTCAAATATTATAAAAGTAAATGCCCTCCTCCAGATTTGTCACAATTAACTAACCCAAAAAATAATGTTGGGACAAATGTAAGTTAAATTTTGTTGGTTTGAAATTAATGTTTTTGGGATAAAGCCATGGCGAGGGAATAATAACTTCTGACGTTTTGGCAGATACCATTTTGTACGTTAGCTATTCTGAATTGCTAGACGATCTTATTTATTTCCTTTGAATTAGTTGAATTCGGTAACATTAATGAAAACTTTTATAGACTAGCTATTCCCAAGTACCATGCTAAGTTGTCATGTGTATTCTGATTATAGAGGCCTTTTAATTAATGATATACATAACCAATCAAAATAATTTAATGCTTGACCGTTTTTGTTTTGTCTTATAAGATGCAAGTTTTTTTAAATATCGTTTCTCCAAAGTAAACTTACATTTTCCATTACCGTTTTCTACTTTGCTTCCATTGACAAACTGCTTCAACAATTTTATTTAATGGTCAATATAGAAACTTTACTCAAATTTCACCAAGTGATTTTTAGCATCAAATTAATCTTATTAGTCCCAATGGTATATCCAGGAGGCGTAAATAGAGCTGTAGCCCCCAAAAATGTTCTTAGCAAAGAGGCATTCAATTTTCAAAAATTTACTGGGTTTTCAAATATCTTATTGATGAATCTAATTTTCAAAAATTTTCCAGATAAGAACAAAATGGCTTCTAGGGGTATGTAATTTTCAAAAAATCTTAAGGCAAAGACAATTCTAGCTTTTAGAGCATCCATTTAAAAAAAAACTGGATAAAATAGTAGAAAAATTCTACTATGAAAAGCTTCTAGAATTGTCTCGATTTTAAAAATTTTCTAAGGAGAGACCCCTCCGACTATTTTCTGTGTGAATACAATATTTCTTGAGCTGCTTCGGTGGCCACATGATCTAAGCTGTCACACTCGTGCTGCACTAGACTGCCGATGATAGATTGGGGTTTGAATCCCAGTCAGGTATACCATAGTCTTATTTTTCCAAAATGGTTTTTCATGTAAATGTGGGTACACTTCCTTTAAATTCAACCTTCCTAATCCCTTACTCATCAGCGTAATTAGGCCTAGTATATATGCGTACATCCTTAACAGGTAATAGTAATTAGAGCTAAAACAAAAATTAATATTCTTACAACATTTTCCTAGAAAGGATTCTTGGACTACTGTTTGGGATGGAGGGCAAAACTCTTAATTTTTCTAACTGCCCCTCTCCACACAAATAGAGTTCCTTCAACACTGATTATTCTCTAAGTAAAACACTAAAAGTGTCCCAGTTTTGAGGAAAATATTATTGTAAGCCTATCATTACACATGTTAAAAGTTTCCCAAAAGTTACAAATTGGAAAAGGTACTGGAAAAACAGCTTTTATACATTGCAATACAGTGTACCTAAACTTAAGTCACCGATATTATTGAAATCGCAACCCTAAAGTACCATTAATAAGAATTGAAAAATATATATATGCATTTAACAGACATAAATTGTTTTTACTTCTGGTGGATCTGTTTCCCCTAACCCGCCTCCCTTCCACTCACACTGAATTTTAATTCTGGACACAATCTTTATTGTTTGCCCCCCTACTGCTCAAATAATATTTTTGGGCTTGCCACTGGAACCAAGGTACAAAAATATATTTCCCCTGCTACTTCGTTGACCATGTTTTGATTATAAATAAACAAGAATTCAAAATTGGTTTGTGACTCGGCTTGCAGCCCCATTCAATGAGTTTTGAGCCAAGTCTTGTAACATCCATTGATGTTCCGTCAAAATCCGACATTATTTGGCTCTCTTCGAGTACGCAACAGGGCTTTGCTCAAGGTTCATCTCGATAGTCTGGGTGTTCTCCAGCTCATGTTCAGACTCACAACATGGTTTGGCTCGATATTCTAGATACAGCCTTAGAGTTCGCTAGACACTGACAAACTATACCGAAGAAGTTGTGTGTATTCTATAAACAATCAAATGAAATACTAAATAGCCCTGTGGCGTGCACAGTGATTGGCTGGCTAGAACATGTAGTGACATTCATTTAACATTCCCATAACGCGAAAGATTTTCCCTGAAAAACTTATAAGTTTAGTTAACGTTAAGTCTAATTACATTAAATTAAATGCATTATGATGGCTTCTATTAAAAAACACAAGGAGAACCTATAATGTTACATGAACAACAAGTAAATGTGACTGTGATTCCTGAATTAGATGCAGTGCGAACTCTAAAACACACAACAAATTATGAATAAATGTAGGCCTAAGTCGGTTCATATTCACTAATTATATAGAAAAACATATCCCTATTCATGCCACACACAAATAGGTTCTCTAGTACCATAGAATTAACCATCTTCTATTCTAAGGGCCAGTTTCATAGTCAAATTTAGTACGCCTCAAGTACGGCGCTACACTAAGTTCATGACGACACCTACCTAAACCAGAATGGAATGGGCCAGTTTCCTATGCGAGAACGGCCCATTCCATTCTGGCTTAGGTAGGTGTCGTCAAGTACTTAGTGTAGCGCCGCACTTGAGGCGTACTAAATTTGACTATGAAACTGGCCCTAAAACATTAGTCCCTATAAATCATGTGTTCTTTGTCATGGTAATGTATTTATCTGAAATTAGGAACCATGCAATTCATTAACATTAAAACGTATATTCTCTGCCATGATAATGTATTTATTTAAAATTAGGAACCATGCAATTCACTAACAGTAAAACATATTTTCTCTGTCATGATAATGTATTTATCTTATCACGCCTCAAGTGCAGGCGGTGCTATACTAAATACAGAAGGACACCTACCAAGACCAGAGTGGAATGGGCCAGATTAGTAGGTGAAATTGGCCCGAATTCCATCGAGCTTAGGTAGGTGTCTTATATTGAGTATAGCTCCACACTTGAGTCGGACTAAGTCTGACTATAAACCTGGTCCTTAATCTAAGGCATTAGGTGCTCGAAAGTCCATTGATGCACTTAGAAAAGAATGCCACCTATCCCTATCTTAATTCTATCAGCTACTGGTAATTACAAATAACAATTGAGAAAGTTCATTTTATTATGGACCATTCCAAGTGTGAAAGTACAAATATTTAAGAGCACACACTAATTTTGATATAATTTTATTCAATTCTGTGGGTTGTATTTAAATTTGCAAACAACATTCTTAGGTTTTTTCTTGGAAACAGGAAGTTCTATATATATAATTTATCTTAATTGTGTTATATGTTTGCATATGTATATCATGTGTATGTATACTGTACTTTTTTTTTCTATATTTTGCAAAGGTTTTGTTGTTGTTGTTGTATACTTTTATGTTTAATTGCAGTTTTACTATTATTGGGCTGAATGCATCTAAAATAATGTGGCCGGATGAGGACAAATAATTTATACCCTGTAATAGACCTCACTTTCCTAAATGTATGTAGCTAGTTAGTGAATGAACCACGCCTACATTAGGATGTTTATATGCATACAAGCCGATCTTGGCTCTTTTTGTAAACAACTTCTGAATAAATAAATAAAAATAAATATGAGCTAGTTGCAGGGTGATAATTGGTAGCATTGTTTGATTAGAGAAGAAATAAAAATAAGTAGTCACTGGCAGACATTACTATAGTTGAAAAATAAGAATTCATTAAAACATACTTCGATAAACTTTTTGATGAGATAAAAATACCATAACTATAAAACCTATTCCCAAAGCAATATGGAAGTGGGAAGTATGAATTTGAAGTACTGTAGGCCCAATGTAAGTTTAGTATGATTATTGTAGCCTTTGCTTCCCAAAAACACTTGATTAAAATCAAGCCCACAATGAAGTAGCAGTATTTTACTGGTGAGACTGGCGCTCAAAAGCTCACCAATTTATATTTATAAACTAGCATGAAGTACCCGGTTTTGTCCTGGCAAAATATTCTAGGGGCTAAAAGTTTTAAAAGCCATGAAAAAGATAAAAAGGGTAAAAAGTAAATTTAATAAAAAAAGGGCCAGTAAAAAGGACAAAGAGGGTACATCATGTTAAAACAAATTACTGAACTAATAAAACAAAAAGGCCCAAAAAGTGGAAAAATGAGTAAAAGGGCAAATCGTGAAAAAAAGGAGTAAAAATGGTGATAAAGGATACAAGGCGTGAAAAGGGTAAATGGGATGAAAGTCAAACAATTCAAAATCGGCTAAAACAAATCTAATAAAAATAAAAAGTGATGAAAGGATAAAAAGTGTAAGAAGAGTTAAAACACTGTCAAAAGGGTGAAAAGGTTAAACATATGATAAAAGTGTCAAATGGGTAAAATGGGTAATAAGGAGTAAAAAGAGGTAAACAGGGTAAAATGTAAATCTAATCAAAATTGTAAAATTCCACCTTCCAGGCACACATGTTTTTGCACAGGAGATACTAATTTTTAAATTTCAGACCTCTGCATGCAATAGATATCGCCAATGCTCATCACAGACAAACTATTCATTTTATTAATATAGATTGTTTTTTGTTTTAGTTGGAATTTGTAAGAGAAGTGACATTGATTGATAATTATCATAATTGTATGTATAATGTATGCCTAATTTTATCATTCAAGTGGACAATAAAACCCATACACTGCATTGATAACGGCACTGTGCAACAAGTTTGTGGACTGAAACCTCTCTCTGAATGGCAACTTTATGAACTAAACAGCAATCCAGGTAAATAGTCTCTCACACGACACATCTTTCTGCTTGGGGCTTATATATCAGAGCTATCATCAATTACCGGAATATATTTTAAGATAAGTCTGCGTTAGGCCTAATCATTTGAATGAAGAAATTGCTCTTAGGGTTATGTTGCATCTTGATAGTAGTAATCTCCCCCGCATCGGGAATCACTCAGTTTATTGGTTGGGTTTCAGATAATGCGGAGGTCAGGGTTCAAATCCAGACCGGATGTAGTGAGCGTGTTTTTTTTAATAAATTATTTTTCATTCTCCTTCCCCCCCTACCCTGTGGGTAAATTTACTCGAAACTCAACCTGTCCTATCTCATTAATGTAGATATGAGAATAGTTCAAATGGGTAATAACATGATGCACTAAATAATAATTATATTTGTTCCATAGTCAGAGATTAATCCAACACATTAACTCGGTCGGTAGCGTGTCTGTCTACTGAGCTAAGGGTCTTGGGTTCGATTCCCAGCATGGCTGAAAAATTTATCATTGGTGAAGGCTGGGGACTGGATGTTGTATCTCTCCTAGTTTTAAGTGATATCATAAGGCTTGAATTAAAGTGACCTGGGTCACAGACTGGAAACATTGATGGATGTAAAATTAAGTCTGAAATGAGTGATTAAATTATCAAATAATATCACTTAAAAAAATAGGTATAGTATCTAAAATTCAATGACACGGAAAAATTAATTATTTAGATAGGTAGGGTCCTATAGTAACGGTAATACACAATAGACTGTAAACAGCATGTAATATATCAAAATTAGGCCTATGTGTATAATACTATTAATGACCAATATGTTCCTAACTTAAAGTTCTAATACCAGTAGGTTCTTATTTTAAAGTAGCCTAATATTTGCTTCATCCCAACAGGTCTGTTACTAATTCCAAATCCATTCACTGGCCCAGGACAAAGGTACTGGGTATGTCGTTGTCTGAGAGATTACACTCACAAACCCCAAAGACTCAACTTGGATGCACACGGGGACCTCAAGAACGGCGAGGAATGGTGGGAATTGTGCAACAAGTGAGTTACCACTATATGTGGGAAACTAATGGGGTTACCCATACTAGTAAGGTAGGGCCGGGCCACAGACAAGCTATACATCAGACACTCAGCTTTACGAGAGGTTTGCTGCACTACTAGACCCAAGTTGAGGTCTTGGGCACTAGGAAGTGCTAGTTGCAGTTCTCAGTGATAACATAACTTCCAAGGGAAACAACTCATTTTCATATTGTTTGTTGTAAAGTTGGGGTGGTCTGAACACAATAGTTCATGCACATGCAATCCTGAACAAACCTTTTCAGACAAGTAACTAGTTGATGGTATTTGAAGATTGAAAACAACTTGAAAATTTGCAAACACTCAACAAAAAAAAAGGACCATTGTATTATCTGTAATTTGCAGTCAGAGTAAACTCGTTTGAGGTGTTGGTTTATGGGAATGGGGCCGCTACCTGAACCTAGATTTGTGAAAATTGATTTATTTTCTCTATAAGGCACTTTTTGTCTATTCTCCAGTAAAACCATCTCTAGAGTGAACTGTTTTTCAAAATGCCTGCTTGATAGCAATGTTGTCACTTGGGACTGCACCTAGCGACCCTCGTGTTGACGGATTCAAGCTTTCCCAATGAGCGCAGCCATCTTAATCAGGAGGATAGGGTTCTAGTGTATACCTTGTATGTCAGCAAGGGATTGTTTCATACAACTCTTCAGAATAAGTATTAAAATGGAGCTATTTTCTAATGTAATTCATTAACCCTTTCATACTTTTTATTTTATAACCCTTGTCTTATTCTACATCTTATAAAAAACTACACTACACAACACATATGCTCTTAGTCTAGCTTACGAGTTAAAGTCTAATATGGATAAATTCGGGCTTTAGAAGAATATTGCCTAAAATCTAGAACCATGGGAGCAAAATTCATGTTGATTGAAAGTAAAGAGTGAGGGGACTATTGACAAGGACTATTAACTAGAGCGCATTTTACATTTAAGTGATGTTATGTATGAAAACACTTACTAAGTGATAGACATTACAGTTATTGGAATCACTTTGGGCTGTTACTAAGACCAGCCAGGTTTGTCAGGACAAAGTTCTAGTCAACGTTTACCTTCCCCACATCATTTATTTGACTGACCACACATGCAATAAAGTATCGGTCATATGTTGTTGTATTGTCTTTAAAGTATAGAGGGCAAGATGATAACAAAGCAAATACAAAAATAAAAGTGATAAACTAAATAGGACAATATTTTATAGACAGTCAGTAAAATAAGTATTAATAAATAATATAATGCTAGTTCCTGGAAACTGAATAGGGCAATATTTTATAGACAGTCAGTAAGTATTAATAAATAATATAATGCTAGTTCCTGGAAACTGAATAGGGCAATATTTTATAGACAGTCAATAAGTGTTAATAAATAATATAATGATAGTTCCCGGCAATTTTGGTTTCCGACCACTCAGAAAATTGCTTACTTTCAAGGTGATTGTATTTAAAGTGTGACATTCTTTTATAAAAACATAAAAAAAAAAGGAAATCAAATGATTAATGAAATTTTGATGGCTCTTCGTTAAGTATGACACTAATTATAAACTAAACAAAATTAACATGTATGTAAGTAGATAGACCTACAGTCCAATTTTCACAGGAAGAGCCTTTAAGAAAATGCAATTTTTTTCATGGCCAACTATGATAATATTTTACAAAATATTAGTGTTATTTTATAGTAATTAATAATATCTATCAAAAGGGAAGGAAGGATGCAGCCTGATGTATGAATACGTGAAAGTAGATTTAGTAAGATAACTTTTCTAGCTGTCAGATAAGGTTGTTCTTATGAAAATTGAAATATAGTCAAGCTTTTCAGTCTAAAATGGTTGCCTCCATTTCTTCTTTGACAACACATAATATCAACTATTTAAAATAGTTGCGTTAAGAATCCATTTTATTATTTGTTCTGTACATTCCATTAAAGGTGCTCAGTGGTAATGGGCAGGTTCAATCCCAGGAAGGAGCAAGAATTTTGATGTTAATAAATATTAAAATACTTGGCACCGAGAAAGTGTGTTTGGGTAGAGGCTAGTTAATGATGGTTTAGGATCAGTTTTTTTTAATAAGTATGTTTAACACAAGGGCTATTAACCGTTATAAGTTGTAAGAATGTAAAAGGGTCATTTAGTAGAAGGGAATAGGATTATAAAACCACATTGATAAACATAATGTTAAAACCAGCCCTGGTCCGCCCAGCCAGGAATCTAAACCTTAACTTTCCTGTCATCGAGACCAAGTGTA
This sequence comes from Timema shepardi, assembly GCA_902151425.1. Classification (NCBI taxonomy): domain Eukaryota; kingdom Metazoa; phylum Arthropoda; class Insecta; order Phasmatodea; family Timematidae; genus Timema; species Timema shepardi. The sequence continues at coordinate 122,667 of CABFVX010001496.1, read as the reverse complement.
TTGCGAGTTTAACGTCTAAGAGCACATGGCTAGGGATGTGAAAAAAGTATTGATACTTCACTAATATCGATATTTTCCTTTTGTTGGCAGTCCTTTTTTGTTCGGTACTTTTTTTTTCTTATACCTTTACTGATATTAGTACTTACACTCCGGTATTGGATCAATATGAAAAAAATAATTTACTGTTATCTTCACTCACTGGGATTAAATGTTTACTAGGGTGGATTGTGGAGGAAGAACAATTGACACTATTTCTCAATTCTCACTCATTTCCTGCAACTCTAGCATTCAATCTCTTTTAGCTCATCATATGCATAGCTGTTCTTTCATCCAGGTTTATCAATACAGCCTGATGCCTGATGGGACAAATGGTGAAACGTATACCACCCCTTCTGAAAAAGCATCTTTTAAAATATGTTTTAAAATATTAAAAACCATTATAATTTTTAGTGTTCAAATAAATATGAAAATACAATTATGATGCAAAAGTTGAAATTATTATTTCTAGATAAAAAACTGTTTTCAGTTTAAAATTTCGATACCGATACTTACTGTTATCAATACTTTTCTTTTGATACTAGTATGGTATCAATATTTTTCTTCCGATACTTTTATTGCCTACAGTATCGATACTTTCCTTTCGATACCACATCCCTACAAATGGCCACTGCTTCAAACTTGGTTAAGTGATTTACAGCCTTTAAAAGTTTAAACGTTGCTTGAACAAACTGCTATTCTCTTCTTTCTCAGAATCATTAGCGTCACCTACCTCATAAAGCCACATGCTGCCACTGTCTGATAGGCTAGTTTTTATATACAAGGCAGGGATATAATATGTCACTGAGGTTAATCTAATCTTGATTTTAAATTTACAACTGTGTTTACCCCTAAATAATCCACCTAATTTAATTTGTTTCTATTTCTAGGAGCCTAGAAAATAAACAGCGATTGTTTAAAAAGCTAAGGTGGGCTACACTGGGCTATCATCACAACTGGGAAAGTAAGGTATGCACGCTGCATAAAGAATAACTAACTGATTCCTCTATACATTTTATGCACCACATCAGGTTTTGCTAGGTACTTATAATTTTTGACAATAGGCATACTTTGTTCAGTTCAAATAAAAACAGCTCAGAGCAAATAATGGCAAACATTAAGGCCCCTAGGTTATTTTGGAAGTTTATACCTGTAACAAATGCTCAATAATAATTTTCTACGGCAAATTTTTCATTTTCCCAAGAACGACAAGATTTGAATTTATAATACAAAAAATAATTATTTTGGGACACTATTTGAATGCAAAAGAAAACATTACTATTGATTTATTTATACTACTCTAGAGTGGTGGAAGGGGGGAGGGGGGGGTGAGGAGTTAATTTAATATAATTGAATTTGTTCCCTCCTTTGAATTTACTATGATGGATGAACTTAAAAATAATTTGAACACAATTGTGGTTCATATTATGTGAAGACTAAATTTGAATCGTAATGTGCTTCAAACAAAAGTATCCCATAGTTCGTTGAATATTATCTTAAGATTAATGTTTGAATGCTCTTGAGCATGAAAAAGAGCCGAGTAGTATCTTATCAGTTTAATATGATTAAAAAAAAATAATATATATTTTTAATTGAGGCCAAATAGATTGAGTTTGTTGAAAGGGTTTGCAGTGTTATTCTAATATTTAAAAAAACAAAAGAGTCCATTGTGGTGTCTAATCATTTCATGTGGTTAATTTTAACAGATTTATAGTCAAGAAGCTCATGATACTTTCCCTGCAGACTTGGCAACTATATGCCAGTTTGTGGCAAGGGTGGCGGGGTTCGAAGATTTCAGTGCAGAAGCAGCCATTGTGAATTTCTACCACATGGACTCGACTCTGTCAGGGTCATACTGATCACTCAGAGGTGGACAGGAATGCTCCGCTACTGTCCTTCAGGTAAGCATCTTTTGTTGGGCTGGCATACTGATCACTCGGTGGACAGGAATGCTCCACTACTGTCCTTCAGGTAAGCATCTTTTGTTGGGCTGGCATACTGATCACTCGGTGGACAGGAATGCTCCGCTACTGTCCTTCAGGTAAGTTTCTTTTGTTGGGTTGGCATACTGATCACTCAGAGGTGGACAGGAATGCTCCGCTACTGTCCTTCAGGTAAGCTCCTTTTGTTGGGCTGGCATACTGATCACTCGGTGGACAGGAATGTTCCGCTACTGTCCTTCAGGTAAGCATCTTTTGTTAGGCTGTCATACTGATCACTCAGAGGTGGACAGGAATGCTCCGCTACTGTCCTTCAGGTAAGCTCCTTTTGTTGGGTTGGCATACTGATCACTCAGAGGTGGACAGGAATGCTCCACTACTGTCCTTCAGGTAAGCTTCTTTTGTTGGGCTGGCATACTGATCACTCAGAGGTGGACAGGAATGTTCCGCTACTGTCCTTCTGGTAAGCATCTTTTGTTGGGCTGGCATACTGATCACTCAGAGTTGGACAGGAGTGCTCCGCTACTGTCCTTCAGGTAAGCTTCTTTTGTTGGGCTGGCATACTGATCACTCGGTGGACAGGAATGTTCCGCTACTGTCCTTCAGGTAAGCATCTTTTGTTGGGCTGTCATACTGATCACTCAGAGGTGGACAGGAATGCTCCGCTACTGTGCTTCTGGTAAGCTTCTTTGTTGGGTTGGCATACTGATCACTCAGAGGTGGACAGAAATGCTACGCTACTGTCACTCAGGTAAGCATCTTTTGTTGGGCTGGCATACTGATCACTCAGAGGTGGACAGGAATGTTCTGCTACTGTCCTGGTAAGCTTCATACTGATCACTCGGAGGTGGACAGGAATGCTCCGCTATGGTCCATCAGGTAAGCATCTTTTGTTGGGCTGGCATACTGATCACTCGGTGGACAGGAATGTTCCGCTACTGTGCTTCTGGTAAGCTTCTTTGTTGGGTTGGCATACTGATCACTCAGAGGTGGACAGAAATGCTCCGCTACTGTGCTTCTGGTAAGCATCTTTTGTTGGGCTGGCATACTGATCAATCGGAGCTGGACAGGAATGCTCCGCTACTGTCCTTCAGGTAAGCATCTTTTGTTGGTCTGTCATACTGATCACTCAGAGGTGGACAGGAATGCTCTGCTACTGTGCTTCTGGTAAGCATCTTTTGTTGGGCTGGCATACTGATCACTCAGAGGTGGACAGGAATGCTCCGCTACTATGCTTCTGGTAATCTTCTTTTGTTGGGCTGGCATACTGATCACTTGGTGGACAGGAATGTTCCGCTACTGTCCTTCAGGTAAGCATCTTTTGTTGGGTTGGCATACTGATCACTCAGAGGTGGACAGGAATGCTCCGCTACTGTCCTTCAGGTAAGCATCTTTTGTTGGGCTGGCATACTGATCACTTAGAGGTGGACAGGAATGCTCCGCTACTGTCCTTCTGGTAAGCATCTTTTGTTGGGCTGGCATACTGATCACTCGGAGCTGGACAGGAATGCTCCGCTACTGTCCTTCAGGTAAGCATCTTTTGTTGGGCTGGCATACTGATCACTCAAATGTGGACAGGAACGCTCCGCTACTGTCCTTCTGGTAAGCTTTTTTTGTTGGGTTGGCATACTGATCACTCAGAGGTGGACAAGAATGCTCCGCTACTGTCCTTCAGGTAAGCTTCTTTTGTTGGGCTGGCATACTGATCACTCAGAGGTGGACAGGAATGTTCCGCTACTGTCCTTCAGGTAAGCTTCTTTTGTTGGGCTGGCATACTGATCACTCAGAGGTGGACAGGAATGCTCCGCTACTGTCCTTCAGGTAAGCTTCTTTTGTTGGGCTGGCATACTGATCACTCGGAGGTGGACAGGAGTGCTCCGCTACTGTCCTTCTGGTAAGCTTCTTTTGTTGGGCTGACATACTGATCACTCGGAGGTGGACCGGAGTGCTCCGCTACTGTCCTTCAGGTAAGCTTCTTTTGTTGGGCTGGCATACTGATCATTCGGAGGTGAACAGGAATGCTCCGCTACTGTCCTTCTGGTAAGCATCTTTTGTTGGGCCGGCATACTGATCACTCAGAGGTGGACAGGAATGTTCCGCTACTGTCCTTCAGGTAAGCATCTTTAGTTGGGCTGGCATACTGATAACTCATGAGGTGGACAGGAATGTTCCGCTACTGTCCTGGTAAGCTTCATACTGATCACTCGGAGGTGGACAGGAATGCTCCGCTACGGTCCTTCAGGTAAGCATCTTTTGTTGGGCTGGCATACTGATCACTCAGAGGTGGACAGGAATGCTCCGCTACTGTGCTTTAGGTAAGCTCCTTTTGTTGGGCTGGCATACTGATCACTCGGTGGACAGGAATGCTCCGCTACTGTCCTTCAGGTAAGCATCTTTTGTTGTGCTGGCATACTGATTACTCGGTGGACAGGAATGTTCCGCTATTGTCCTTCAGGTAAGCATCTTTTGTTGGGCTGGCATACTGATCACTCAGAGGTGGACAGGAATGCTGCGCTACTGCCCTTTAGGTAAGCTTCTTTTGTTGATCTGTCATACTGATTCACTCAGAGGTGGACAGGAATGCTCCGCTACTGTCCTTCAGGTAAGCTTCTTTTGTTGGGCTGGCATACTGATCACTCGGAGGTGGTCAGGAATGCTGCGCTACTGTCCTTTAGGTAAGCATCTTTTGTTGGGCTGGCATACTGATCACTCGGAGGTGGACAGAAATGCTGCGCTACTGTCCTTTAGGTAAGCTTCTTTTGTTGGGTTGGCATACTGATCACTCAGAGGTGGACAGGAATGCTCCGCTACTGTCCTTGAGGTAAGCATCTTTTGTTGGGCTGGCATACTGATCACTCAGAGGTGGACAGGAATGCTCCGCTACTGTCCTTCTGGTAAGCATCTTTTGTTGGGCTGGTATACTGATCACTCGGAGCTGGACAGGAATGCTCCGCTACTGTCTTTCAGGTAAGCATCTTTTGTTGGGCTGGCATATTGATCACTCAAATGTGGACAGGAATGCTCCGCTACTGTCCTTTCTGGTAAGCTTCTTTTGTTGGGTTGGCATACTGATCACTCAGAGGTGGACAGGAATGCTCCGCTACTGTCCTTCAGGTAAGCTTCCTTTGTTGGGCTGGCATACTGATCACTCGGAGGTGGACAGGAGTGCTCCGCTACTGTCCTTCTGGTAAGCTTCTTTTGTTGGGTTGGCATACTGATCACTCAGAGGTGGACAGGAATGTTCCGCTACTGTCCTTCAGGTAAGCTTCTTTTGTTGGGCTGGCATACTGATCACTCGATGGACAGGAATGCTCCGCTACTGTCCTTCAGATAAGCTTCTTTTGTTGGGTTGGCATACTGATCACTCAGAGGTGGACAGGAGTGTTCCGCTACTGTCCTGGTAAGCTTCATACTGATCACTCAGAGGTGGACAGGAATGCTCCGCTACTGTCCTTCAGGTAAGCTTCTTTTTGTTGGGCTGGCATACTGATCACTCGGAGGTGGACAGGAGTGCTCCGCTACTGTCCTTCTGGTAAGCTTCTTTTGTTGGGCTGGCATACTGACCATTCGGAGGTCAACAGGAATGCTCCACTACTGTCCTTCTGGTAAGCATCTTTTGTTGGGCCGGCATACTGATCACTCAGAGGTGGACAGGAATGTTTCGCTACTGTCCTTCAGGTAAGCATCTTTTGATGGGCTGGCATACTGATCACTCGGTGGACAGGAATGTTCCGCTACTGTCCTTCAGGTAAGCTTCTTTTGATGGGCTGGCATACTGATCACTTGGTGGACAGGAATGTTTCCGCTACTGTCCTTCAGGTAAGCATCTTTTGTTGGGCTGGCATACTGATCACTCGGAGGTGGACAGGAATGTTCCGCTACTGTCCTTCAGGTAAGCTTCTTTTGTTGGGCTGGCATACTGATCACTCAGAGGTGGACAGGAATGTTGCGCTACTGTCCTTCAGGTAAGCTTCTTTTGATGGGCTGGCATACTGATCACTCAGAGGTGGACAGGTATGCTCCGCTACTGTCCTTCAAGTATGCTGATTTTGTTGAGCTAAGTCGAATGTGGAAACGTTGTACTTCTCTCCTTGTAGATTGATTGCTAAGTTTGATCCCAAGTGTTTGATTGTAATATGTTTAATACGAAGGAGGCCCAATGGATAAATGATGTTACTACATGGAAATTGATTTAAAAAAATCAGGAATAATAAATTAATTGGTGACATTAATTGGAGAAATTGCACTTAGGGAAATAGGAACAAATGTGGGTATCTTATGTTTTTAATAGATTTAGTAGAAAAAGTTTCATACACATTGAAACACAAACTTAACTCATAATATTTCTCAATTTTTTCTTTTATCAAACACAAAGGAAATAAACAAGAAGAACACTTAGAACATACACAAAATTATCCAATATGATGTAGGTTTGTTCTAAGTGTCCTCCCCTCTCCCTCCTCTTTATGTTTGATAAAGGCAGTAAGGTGAACATATTAAAATGTTATCTTTGGTTTCAATTGGTTTTTGAGTAGGGTTATTTTAGACATTATTGTCTAAACACACTTGAGCTATTTACTTACATTCACACTCTCCTGATTAAAGTGGGTTCCAAACCATTCCTAGCTTGCTCACACTGGATGAGTCGAGTAAAGGTTCAAACTAGGAGCGGCCCTAAGGATTTTCGAGGTTTGGATTCGAGAAAATTTCAGATTTGAGACTCAAATAATCCTTATTGTTTGTTTTTTTCAATTTTTCAAGTGAAATCTGTTTTATAGCTCTTATACTACTTTTTGATGGCTCAGAAACAATTATAATTACAGGATAAACCTAACTATGCCCCAGACTAGTAATTTAACATTTAACTGAATATTATAATGAATGGATTATAAGAAACAATGTTAACATCTAGTTACTATTTGTATTTTCTACTATTCTATTATATTTACATTTCCTCTTATTTTCATAATTTCTTTCCAAGCTTCAGACTTGATCCAACTCTGTTTAAAACTATAGATATACGATGGAGAAGTATCTGTGTTAACCATATAAAGTTTGTGGAACCTAAAATAATGTTATTTTTATCCTTGATGTTTCTATTTTTCCAATACCTAAAGAAGCTGTTTGTGGCAATGAAAGCTTGTCCTTAAAAATGTGTTTTTTAGTGTTTTATCTGAACAATTTATATTCCAGTATCACTTGTATTTGCTGGCTATCCCTCTTAATTCAAACCATATCTATCATGTATTAGTTTATCATTGGTTGTGTATGTTATCTTAAAATTATGGTCTACATTGTATACCGAAATACATTTTTATTTAAAATCCTATTCTAAATCACCAAAACACACAAGTTTGCAATTTAAAACATTTTATATTAATCATCAAGGCCTGAACTGGGGTAACCTAAAAATGATTGAAAAATCTTATATATAAAATTCTCGTGTCACAATGTTCGTTCCCATACTCCTCCGAAACGGCTTGACCGATTCTCATGAAATTTTGTGAGCATATTGAATAGGTCTGAGAATCGGCCAACATCTATTTTTCATACCCCTTAGTGATAAGGGTTGTCCACCCTTAACATTTTTCTATAATTTTTAGACATTTTTTTAATATCTTTATATAATTCTTATACCAGTGTGTAACGGGCAGCGTGGGGGGGG